>CM053267.1:16480582-16580582 GCA_028583415.1 Protea cynaroides | reverse complement strand
GCTATTTATATAAGATGTATAGACCACCGATCTACCATCTTTGCTTCTCAGTTATAATTTTCAAGTTCATTTTTTATTTTTTTTTATTTTCTGGTTAAAAAAATAAAAATATAATTCAGATAATATTATTTTTTTTTCATGTAAAATTTGACTATTCTCTCTCGCTCTCTCTCTCTCTCTCTCTCTCTCTCTCAATTTCTATTCATCGATTCCCTGTTTTGGTCCTGATTTGTCTTTCCAGTAGCAGTAACAATAATATGTACATGACTCTAACATATTTTTTTTCATGAATCAACATTTTTTATTGTTAAGGGGAAATTTGTTGTCAGATCTAAGATGTATGTGGTCCTGTACTAGTTAAGGCCCAGATATTTTTCTTCTTTTTTTTTTCTTTCCTTTTCTTACATCTTTGTTGTTTGTCGATTCTCTGTGGGGTGTACATGACTCCATGAATTTGATTTCTATGTCATGATGTGTGTTATTTTTTCTTCTGATCTCAATGTTCCTCTACTATTTTGTTAAGTTTTAGGTCTTGCTTTCCTTTACTTTTTTCTTACTGTCAGTTTCGGTTGTAGGGAAAACTATAAAAAATGGTAAGGGTTTGGTATGTTTGTGTTTGTTTCCACTGAGATGAGTATTTACTGAAGAGGTAGCTTTTGATTTTATTTGCCTTTTTAAGGAAAATGGTTTCCAATAGGATTAGAAACTGGTTTTAATAAAAAGGCATGGTTCTGTACATTTTTTTGTTGTTTTACAATACATAGGGTATTTGGTTAGAAGTTTCTATGTATCCATGATGCAAGAAGTCTTTTCTATCTCAATATTGCTAATTATAGTGTTCTTATGCTTTAAAATTGTGTTTTACATGTTCCTTAATCATTTTTGTGCATATCTTGCCCCGTATCCATACGTATCGTGCATATCCACCGTATCCACAATACGATACGATACGTCTCTTAATTTCAACTGACCGATACGGTACCGATACACGATACTTAGATTCCTTGGGTGAGACCACCCATTTAGAAGTAGAATTTAGGGGGCAAAGGCAAAAGTAAAACCTATGGTGAATCCAAGGATTTGAAACTTGGCATCAGATTGCTATCAGATTGCTATCAGATACAGATGATCTGATCAAATATATCTAAAGTGTATGATTCAAGTGTTTAATGAGATGTGTAGTTGGATTCTCTATTTGGTTCATCCAATCCACAAACTATCCAGATCATTAACACTGTAGCCAATCCATACAAACCCTGAATCCTAAGGTGAATAAGAAGCACCCATATCTTGCCATTATACCATTTTCAGAAGAGAAAACTCATTATTGCATTAATAATTGCTTCCACCTATATGATTAAGTAGGCCAATTATTAGCTTGAACATATAATTAAAACTATCAATCTCTTCTTTTTCTTTGGGTGGGAATGCAAATACTATTAATCTTTCTGTATAATTTGAATTGCAAAGAAAATAACCATCAGAGCTCCAAGAGCTTCAGAAATCAATGCATATATCAAGTGCTAATAAATTAGATCCTGCTACTTTGCCATAAACAATATATTAGATGGGGTCATTTAGTAGTTGGTGTCAGTCATCCAAACATGAGACAAAGTTAGTGGACATCCACAGGCAGTGTCCCAGGTAAAACAATGTAATCTTTAACTAAAAAAAAATAAAAAAATAAAAGAAGTTGACAGTTTAACAGTTGTGTTTCCACCCAAAGACTACCAACTCAACTCAACTCAATTAAACTAAGCCTTATCAAAATAAGGGCATGTTGCATGTTTGGCTATGCTTCTCATGCCCACAGCCGCTTCTAGATGCGGCACATGTTTAAATGTGTTGTACTATGAGGGCAAAAAAGTAAGGTGTCATAGGAGGTGTGAATTAGAAAAACCCATTAAGAAATCATTGGAAGTATAGCCCAATACAGAGTTCAATTTCTCAGGTCCTGGATAACTCCTTTCCAGAATTCTGGTTATTATTGTATTCCTCGGTTGGATTTCATTAGTTATTTCTTAGATAAAGAGGATTCTTCACACTCAAATCTGATCTTTCTAGAATTCTGGATATTGTTGAATCATTACTAATTTACCTCATAGTTTTTGTGAAATAGGGTATAGTTAAATCATCAATGGATTAGAAAACCTATCTCCGTATTAAAGGGACAGAGACCATGGGCCTAGAAAGCCCAAGGAAAGGGCATGGAAGCACCTGCCCAAGTTCCAGGGAGCCTTCTGACTCATTTGTAGGTCCCCTTCTTATTTATTTATTTTTCTGTTAGATTCAGTCATAGTTACATTAGGATTTGTCTCTATCGTTTCTCATTTCTTTCTTTCTTTCTTTCTTTCTTTTCTCTCTATTGTAAGTAATACTATTTCCAATAGGATGTCAAAGTGGAGTTATTTCAGGCAAGCTGGTGAGAGATTTTCATGTTTTTTTGTTTCCTTCTATTTATATTAGTCTTGCTGATTTGGAGTAAGAATTTGTAAGTCAGAGGATGGGATAAAAACTTTCACAAGTCTAATTATGTAATGTGGCCCATTAAGCATTGAATGGGTTTTATATTTCAGATAAAGCATTAGTCTGTTTGTGCACAGCGATGCAGATGCATGGTAGAAGACGGATTTCCAAATGTAATGGTGTATTTCTAGAGTTCAATGACTTATTTATCTAGTTTCTTTTACACCCACTCCATTCAGTTATTTCCAGCTTCTTTTTCTCCAACTCCATTCAGCTATCTCCAGCTTCCTTTCTCCAACTCCATCAAATTATTTCCAATAGCAGTTAGGACAGAGCATTCTGGTCTGTTTGATTAATCATTTCAGTTTTCACTCTGAAATCGATCAGATATTCTGCATCTATCCTTTGACTGATCAGTCTATTTTCACATCTATTTTAGTTAACTCCTTATTATATGATTATTTGGTAAGTAATCATAAGTTCTTTCTCTATTGTAGAGATCATTTTTTTTTTGGCCTGCAGGATACACATGTCACCGCAACATTTAAATCAGTGGCTCCAACCACCCAATCCATTAGGCCCGAATTTGTCTGAAATTTCATAGGTTATCTTTTTGCCCATCCTTGTCAAGTTTCTTCAACTTGCCCCCTCTTAAATAGAACACAGCACCAAAGAAAAAAATTTGCATTTTCCCTGTGTTTTCCCAATTATCTTGACATTTTTCATGATGAAGTACCATTCCTATCACAACTAACATGGGGAAGTCAACATATTTCTAAGAGAAATGAAATGATGAAGATGATGCAGACATAATCTATAATAAATTAATATCGAATATATAGTCTACCTCATCAAGCCTTGGGAGGGGATGCATGACAACAGCATGCTTTTGCATTATGTGCAACACATCTCGATCAACAATATACTTCCCTCGAGCTTCTTCGTACAGGTCAATATTCTCCCCAAACCTTTCCCGCTGAATACGTGTCTGATAGACCACATCACACTTAGAAGCTACTTCCATCAGATCAGCACTTTCTTCCCATTCAATCCCCTTTGACGTCAAATAGTCTTTTATGTCATCCTGTACAAAACAAGAACTTTAATATCCAGACACCATTTGAGTTTTCTCTCATCTCATTTGTAATTTCAATTAATAGGACAGTTAAAAACATTTACTAAAGTTAGTTTATTTCAATATAGGTAAAAGTTATAGATTAGTGGGCTTTCAAGTCAGAGTTTGGATCTGGGCAGATTTGAAAATGGTGGATGGATACTAGTTCCTTGTGGAGTTGGGAAAGGGAGAAAGCTTTGACAATGCCCTGGTAATCTCATGAGGATTCTGCAGATCAGGGAGATAAGATTGCAACGGGAAAGAAGTAACTATTCAAAGCAACTTCTTCTAATTCCTTAAAATTACATGGAAAAAGAAAAAGAAAAAGAATTAAGAGTCCACACAACTGACAGAAGTCTCCCAGCATCATAGGTAAGAATTAAGACAGGTGTTCAGCTTATATCGTATGTGGAAAGGATCCGGACTCTGAAGTTGAGATTGAAAATATCATTTTTTTTATTTTTTATTTTTTTGGGAGGCGGGGGTATGGGTTCTTCAAAATGGGAATTTCTTTCTTACTTTCATCTTTACTACATCTGGTGCGACAAAGTAGATCTTCACATCTTGGTACTTGGTTAGCAAATAAGCCAGCGAGCGGACAGTCCTCCCATTAGCAAGATCCCCAACAAGTCCAACCTTGATGCCATCTAATTTCCCTATCTCTCTTCCAATTGTATATACATCCAAAAGTGCCTGCAAAGTAAAGACAAACATGAACAATGTTTCACAAAACATTACATTGTTTAAAGACAGAATCCCTCCCCCCAACATAGTGAGAATAATAAACTTGCCCCTGTTACGTAGAGAATAAATCATCAAATATAGGGGTATTATTTTCTTCAGATAGGAATACCCTCTATCTTCTAACAAGGGCATGCCCAGTTCAACAAACCCTTTGTTTTCAACTAAACTACCAATTTCTAGTACTCAGAATGAAATATATTAAGGGCCCTCATATAAGCAGACTGGAAACAACATTTTTTGTATACACGATGAGTTGCCACATGCCACATCAGCAATAATGTGTTAGTCCATATGATAGAGGATCAACACCCAAAACAAGCAGAGGGAAGTTCCTGAAAAGTGATTTCAAGTGACAGCAATTATACAAATGCCACTACAATCCACAAAGTGAGAAGGCACTTTTGTAATTTTATGAAACATTAAACTCACTCTTTAACACCTCCAGTGCTTGTTTCAGGCTGAAATTTGATTAGTGACATTGACATGAGGTCCTCGATCACGTACATCCATCCACAGCCATCGAAGTCCATATGGCAAGAAAATACACCCTCATGATGGTAACAAATGTACCAACAAGGTTATTGCTCTTATAATAATGTAAAAAATAATTGATCTGAGTTTTACTTTCGGCATTCTCACTTCAGTTACCAAGAAGATGCTTCTTGCACAGTAAACGCAGACTAAGAAATGCAGGATTGATTTTTATTTTATTTTTTTTACAAGTGTTACGAATGATGAAATATGTGTTTACATCTAGGTTCGATGTATGTGAAGATATGTCTAGGTTCGATGTATGTGAGGATAAGATTGCTGACTTATTCCTCACCTACATTCTCACCTAATTTCCTTTTAGGTTCTCACACTCTTTCATTCTAGGTTGTTTCTTCTTTTATTTTCTTTATTTGCTATTGCCTTCATTGAGTTGTATCCTACGTCTATAAATATTGAATGCATTGGGCAGTCCACAATCACAATTATGACCCACATAGTTACAGAATTCTCTCTCTTCTTTCTCCCTTTTCTCTTTATTTATTTACATGGTATCGGAGCAAGGTCTTTAGGAATTGTTACATAACTTTAAATCTTGTTCTTTCCTACCTACTATACTCTTTTGATATTTATTGATTTTATATTCAATATCAAAGTTGCATCTTTAAGAAAAAAGGGGGTTCACCTCCTAATTTTTGGTTCTACCAAAATGTAGTAGTAATATTGATTTTATGGAGGAAGTATTCCTTTGATGCTATTGGTTGGTGAAATCGATTTTATGAAGGAGGACTTTCTATTGATATGTGGTGAAGCTATTGTGAAGCATATCAATTGTTCGGATCTATATGGAAGAGAAATCTGGTTAGTTGAATCGTTATTTTGATTCATATTTTCTGGTTCATTTTTCTTTGGAGATCGATTGTTGAATATTAAGTTTCGATTTATCTTGTTGCCTCTCGGTTGGATGAGCCTAGTACTGAGATCAGTTTTTTTTTTTTTTTTTTTTTTTTTTTTTGAGTGTTGCTTTTCGGTTGGCTGAACCGATTATTGAGATCTCTTATTTGTGATATTAATGGCTGAAATTTCTGAATCCAAAACCACTATGACTGAGGTGGTATACTCTTCTTCTCATCAGATTACGGAGAAGAAACTGGAAGGACTTAATAATTTTCAGCAACGGTGGAAAATTGTTAAGTTGTTTTGACAAGACAGGATCACTTAACCAAAACCAAGTCTAATACCGATACTACTTGGGACACTGTTGATGCCCAGATTTTGAGTCAGCTACTCAATTCTATGGATAATTCTATTGTTGACCTCGTTGCTCACAATAAAGGAATTATGGGATTATTGAAATAATTTGTATTCATGTCATAATAATTTGTCCCGCATTTATGAGCTGTCACAGGAATTATATCAGGTGGATCGGAAAGGTCACCCCATCACACAATATTTTGTAGATTTTAAAAAGATGTATGAGGAACTTAATGCTCTACTTCCCATTAGTGCGGATGTGGAAAAGATGCAAGAACAACGGGAACAATGGGCTGTCATGGGCTTCTTGGGAGGTCTTGGCCCCGAGTATGATGTTTCATTCTTAGGTTCTCGGCAGTGCCACTGTGTTGTCTCTAGTGGATACTTTTTCTCGAGTGTTACGGGTATCTCGTGACAATACCCATGAGGCCACTCCTATGGATAGTTCGGCCCTTGTTTCTCGAAAATCTGGTCTGGGTCATGGTTCTTCTGGTCGTGGTGGTGCTGGTCGTGACCAAACTCTTGGTACACCAGCTCCCCACAGACCCTTCTGGGACACTAGCTCGCACTTGCCATCATTGTGGGAAGCCCAGTCATATTCAACACTTATGGTGGAAGCTTCACAGTAAACCCCCCTCAGCAATAGTTTGTCAACTCTGTTGCCAGTTCTGAGTCTCCTATTTCGTCTACACCGTCTGACGGAAAGATGGTCCAAATGACTGATGATGAGTATGCTCGCTATAGTCAGTATCAGGTTACCCAGCCCGCCTCGTTTTCCATTGCTACTTTTGTCCAGACAGGTAATGCCACTGCATGTCTCTCCTCTTATCGCCCCTGGATAATTCATTCGAGTGCTTCCGATCACATGTCTAGGGTTTCAGGTATATTTTCCTCCCTTTGTCCCTCTACTTCCAGTGTTACTTCGACTAATGGCTCTTTGGTCAAAGTTAGTGGCACTGGGACCGTTCATCCCACAACTTCTCCATCTCTATCTTCGGTTCTCCATTTACCTAATTTTTTGTTCAACTTATTTATCTGTCAGTTATCTGTCAGTAAGCTTAACTCTACATATAACTGTTCTATAACCTTTTTTTTTTAATTCTTGTGTTTTTCAGGATCTTACGACGAAGAGGACAATTGGTAGGGGTCGGGAAAAAGGGGGATTGTATCTACTTGAGGAATCGTTACCTGTTGCCCACTCAGGTGATCTGTCCCTGCATCAGCTTCATTGTCAGTTGGATCATCCATCTCTCCAGAGTTTGAGAAGAATTAATCCACGTTTTCTTTCTCTTTCTAGTTTAGACTATGAATCCTATCAACTTGAGAAGCTCCACCATGTGAGTTATTCCCCTCTAATCAATAAATGGTCTACGCACCCTTTCTCTTTACTCCACTCTGATGTATAGGGACCTTATCAGGTCACATTTAAGTTAGGATTTCGTTATTTTGTCACTTTTGTGGATGATTTTTCAAGAGTTACCCTGGATTTATTTAATGAAAAATTGTTCGGAATTATTTTCTATCTTATGTGCTTTTGTTTAAGAAATTCAGACACAATTTCAAACATCTATTCGTGTTTTCTAAAGTGATAATGCTAAGAAATATTTTTCAGGTCAGTTTTCTCACTTTATAGCCGAACGGGGCATTGTTCATCAATCTTCTTGTCCTGACACAACTCAATAAAATGGTGCTATAGAATGAAAAATCGCCATTTGATGGAAGTTACTCGGTCCCTTCTTTTTAAAATGAAGGTGGCCAAACCTTTTTAGGGAAATGCTATTCTGACGGCATGTTATCTTATTAATCACATGCCACTTTTTGTGCTCCTTCCCCGTATCTTTGGATGTGTCTGCTTTGTTAGAGATGATCATCCTAGTCTGTCTAAACTGGACACTCATGCTCTCAAGTGTTTGTTGGTCAAGTACTCTTGTACTCAAAAGGGTTATCGATGCTACTCACCTGAATCCAAAAAATATTATGTCACAACTGATGTATCCTTTTTTGAGTCCACCCATATCCGGCTAGGTCCTTTATTGCTTCTGAATTGGATGATGATCTCCCTACATACATTGTCCAACACTCTGTTACGCAGGTACCTCCTCCACCGATCATCCAACAAGTTTATCAACAATGTCCTAGGCTCAATCCGGCGCCCCAGCCTCCCTTGCACCTACCATCTCTCCTTCGTCTAAGGATCTCGCACTAGAGTTAAGTATATCTTCCTCGGATCTTGACATTCCTATTGCTCTTCGTAAGGGGGTCCGGAGTTGTACTCAACATATAATTTCAAACTTAATCTCTTCCTCTGGTTATCTGCTTCCTTTCATTCTTGTCTAACCACTATTGAGAATCATCCCCTCCCAAGTCTGTTGCAGAGGCATTATCTAGTCCTAGCTAGAGGACAGCCATGGAAGAAGAAGTACTGGCTTTGGAAGCCAACCATACATGGGATCTTATGCCCCTCTCCCTGTCACAGCCCATTTATGCAATACGGGCGTGATACCAAGGTCGACCCATAAGGTGACCTGAATCCATCCAGGATCCACAAAACTACTATGATTCACCAAACCAACCCACAGTCTACATATGCAATATTCACAAAAATCAAGTAAACCAATCAGAGTAATAATAATAGCGGAAACATAAATCAATAATTAAACAAACGCCATCTAAAGGCTATCATAACATAAACTAAAGTTGTTATGAATATACACCACTGTTCCAAATATTGTATCAATATCCACAATATACAAATACGTTCCCAAGAGTGAGTAAATCAATGCATCTAAATCCTACATAGATAGACTATACAAGGATCTATCTATCAAAAATATAATATCCAAGAGAGAGAGAAAGCGAGAGAGAGAGAGAGAGGAGGAGCATCAAGCGTAGACGCAGTCGCTGCAGACACAGCCTTCAGCATGCTCGCCAAAGAAGTCCTCGTTAGTAGAAACATCGTCTGCAATGGTGACTCCATAAAATCAGCAACAAAGAAATCTCCTACATCAGAATCTGAAAATAAGTATCGATACTAAGGGTGAGCGCCCATCCCAACTCAGTAAGAAAATCGGGTATCACATGCCATGCATACATGAATATGATGCAACCTGATGTTAAGTCATTGGTATTGGTTCTATAAGGTATCATATTGAGATGTCCACCGCAGCTTTCGGCCACACTTATGGATCAACGGCTTTCAACTCTCATGTACCGGGCTCGGGTAGAAGTAGGAAGCCTAAGTCTTTTTTGTCAAATTGCTTCTACAAGTGAATACCCTCAGACCCACAGACTAAGGGTCGCCACCTCCCGTAATAGACTACATCTACTGCTAACACGTAACCCCCTATTGGCAAGGGTTTAGAACCATGGATTATGCAACCACCCAATGCCTAGAATATGCATACATGTTCATAAAAAGGGTTGCAACCCAGTAGAGACCCCTGGTCCCCACTCCCTTTGGGCCACCGTGTCCCCACTAAGATGCTAGCAATATGATCAGGGTCCGTGTAACCATGTGTCACCAATCCCTTTGGCACCTGCACGTCACACACACCATAGTTTTAAAACTCGATCGAGAAGGGTCGAGATCTCGACCTTTTCGGTAGTCTCGAAAGGGTCGAGACGAGAACCTAGTTCGAAACTGGGTCTCGACCAGTCTCGACCAGTTCTCGACTGGTTCTCGACCAATCTCGACCAGTTTCGAACTAGTCCAAGCATATATATAAGAGTCTCGGTCGAGATCTCGACCGATACTCATTTTTCTTCTCAATTCCCTTCTGTTTTTTTCTCCTCCTCCATTCCTTCTTCTCCAACCTTGCATCTAAGGTTCAAAAACCTCTGTTCCTTGCAAATCTCTCCATCAAAGTGCTGTTGGAGGCTCATTTTGACCTATTCTTTGCAAATCTAAGGTTTGAGGTATGGTTTTTTCCTCTAAAACTTACTTTTTTACATGAATATGTTCAATACATGTTGGTTCATCATGAAATTTATATATGTGAGAGTCATTAGGCCGATCTACAACCTCATCCTTTCGAAATTATTTTCTTGCATATATATTTTTTATTTTGATTTTCTGTTAAAAAAAATGTATTTTCCAGCAATTAAAAATTAAAAAAATATGATAAATATTAATTAGATGGTATTGAAAATATTATATGATGAACACCGTTGGTACGGGCCACGGTTTCATTTTTTTTCTGATATATATATATATATATATATATTTATTTTATTTTTGTTTAAAAAATAAAAAATACATTTCTTAAATATTAATCGGTTTACTTTCAAAATATATATGTTGAACACCGTTGGCCGATCTACGCGATCACGGTTTCAGTTTTTTTTTTCTGTACATATTTTTATTTTTATAAATTTTTTATTAATAAATCCTATTTTCCAACAATAAAAAATTAATAAAAAAATATTAATACTTATCTACTGGTGTTCAAAATAATATATGTTGAACATCGTTGGCCGATCTATGCGGTCACGGTTTCAGTTTTTTTTCCTGTACATATTTTTATTTTTATGAATTTTTTATTAATAAATCCTATTTTCCAGTAATAAAAAATTAATAAAAAAAATATAATACTTATCTACTGGTGTTCAAAATAATATATGTTGAACATCGTTGGCCGATCTACGCGGTCACGGTTTCAGTTATTTTTTTCTGTACATATTTTTATTTTTATGAATTTTTTATTAATAAATTCTATTTTCCAGCAATAAAAAAATAGTAAAAAAAATATTAATACTTATCTATTGGTGTTCAAAATAATATATGTTGAACATCATTGACCAATGTACGGTTTCATGTTGTCGGATTATATTTTTCAAAAAATAAATTATTTTTATTTAATATCCAAAATTATTAATAATATCTAAATAATTATGGAAAATTAGGAAAAATATTCTGTTATCTTGTAACATAGTTTTAAAATTTTGAAAAATAATTTCAATGTATTTTGAATTGTATTCGCATATTTAATGCTTTTATGTTCTTCAATTTTAAGTTTTATTAATGTAAATCTATTGATTTAAATTTCTCTATTTATCATCTTATGTAACAGTGTCTCGTTCTAAATATTATGGCTGCTTCAGGTTCTCGTGAGGGAGGTAGTGATTCTGGTCGTACTGACATGGCTTGGCAGTATTGTACCGCCATCGACGGTGATAGAAAAAAGACCCAATGCAAATTCTGTGGGAAGAAGCTTATGTCTGGTGGAATTACCAGACTTAAGCAACACTTGAGTGGGACTTCTACAGACGTGGCAAAGTGTCATTTAGTTCCTGTGGAGATTACCAGGGCCATAGCTGCAAGATGAAGGGAGGCCAGCAGAGAAGGGCAGAGAAAGAAAAAAATAAACAACAATTTGAGGAAGCAATCCGAGGTACAGTGCGTGGTTTGGATGATGATAGTTCAGATGATGATGGTCTAGATACCAGGGGTTTGACTGAGGAAGAAGCCAGAGATCTGAGACGGGCAACAATGGCTAGTAAAGTCAGTAATGAGATGGAAATGGAAAGGTTGAGGCAAAGAGCCTTAGGGGCAAGTGGTAGTAGATCATTTCAGCAGCCCGAAGAACCACAAACACGGAGTAAGGGAGGGTTGGCTTCTATGTTTAGAAGATCAAAAAGTACACCACCACCTACTGCTAGGGATGAGGATTATGTAGAGATTCTACAGCAGGATCCAGCAGTTTTTAGAAAGGCTAGCGCCAAACAGAAGAGATTGAAGAGTATGTGGAACTAGAAGGGTACAAAAGAATTTATTGGGGATGTCTTTGCTAGGTGGTCTATCTATAATAGTATCCCAGCAAATGCCAGTAGTGGCCCATACTATCAGCCTTTCTTTAATGCAGTTGCTCATGCTGGTCTTGGTGTTAAAGCCCCCACTCCATATGAAGTGATGAATGTCTATCTCCCAAGAATTAAAAAAGAGTTAGAAGTATGGATAGAAGGGTTAAAGAATAATTGGGGTGTGTGATGGTTGGACTGGTCCTACTAGAAAGTCCATCATCAACTTCATGGTCTACAGTGATGGGAAGACATCATTCTTGAAGTCTGTGGATGCATCTGCATGCACAAAAGATGCTAACTACATCTATGGATTGCTACAGACAGTGGTGGATGAAGTTGGTGCTACAAATGTGGTGCAAATTGTGACAGACAATGGCAGCAACTAAAAGAAGGCAGGAGAGATGATAATGGCTAACTATAACCTTTTTTGGACTCCATGTGCTGCCCATTGCATTGACTTGATGTTGAAGGACATGGGCAAGATCCAAAAAGTAAAGCAAATGGTTGAACAAGCACACCAGGTGACAACATTTGTATACAACCATGGCTATTCTTTGAACTTGCTGAGGGAGAAATGTGGAGGGGACTTGGTAAGACCCAGCATTACTAGATTTACTACCAACTACATAGCCCTAAAGAGCTTTCAGGCAAAGATGGTAGGCCTCAGATCGATGTTTGCTTCTGAGGACTGGTTTGGGTGGAGGGAGTCTAGCTCTCCTGCTGGGGTTCAAGCACATACTACTATAGCTTCAGAGGAATTTTGGAGAACACTGAAGGATGTAGTCAAAATTTTGGAGTCAGTGGTGAAGGTGCTGAGATTAGTAGATACAGCATTCCAGCCCACCATGCCACATTTATATGCTGTCATGGATATGTTGAAGGACCATATAAAAACTGTGCTTCCACGTGGAAACAAACATTTTGTGAAGATTATCAAAGATCGGTGGGAGAGTCAGCTGATGCACCCATTGCATAAGGCTGGTGAGTATATTTAATAATGTCTTTAATTTAGTTCCACTTAATAGTTGGTACTCTATTTTAATTTGGCGACTCATATTTTGCAGCATACTATTTGAACCCCAAGTACCAATATTCACATGTGCTTGGGCTCAATTCTGACCTTATCGGTGTGGTAAAAGATGTTGTGGCAAAATTGGTGCTAGATTATACTGTACAATCACTGGTCAATCTGGAGGTGAGTTGTATGGTTTAAGTGCTGAATTATTTGAATATCCATATATTACAATGGCTAATGGTTATAAATTTTGAAATGGGTGTAGATGAAAACATTCAGATATGCTCTTGGGAGTTTTGGAACTCCCGCTGCAGTGGCTGGACGAGATAAGACCGATCCTGGTATGGAATTATGGAAATTGAAATTTTCAAGTAAAATATCTTATTTAATATGTGTATTAAAATGTGTTCTTTATCATGTGCAGCTGAGTGGTGGTTGTTGTATGGCGAGCATGCAGATGAGTTGAGGAGAATTGCAATCAAAGTCCTATCTCAGATATGTTCCGCATCTGGTTGTGAGCGAAATTGGAGTACTTTCTCCTTTATCCATTCAAAGAGGCGGAATAAATTGGGCTCTCAACGGCTAAATGACTTGGTCTACGCCCATTACAACATGAGACTGAGGGTACAATGCTTGAAATTTGAACAAAGAAATGAACAAGAGCTGATCGAGCTAGCCGAGGTCTTCCAACTATCTTCAGATGAAGAGGATCCCTATGTGGAATGGGTGAGAGACAGAGCAGTTCCAGTGATGGATGAGCCAAGTGGGATGCCCGACCCCACTATGTCTGCTATGATGGGTTCTAATCTCGAGCGGTTTATGTCCTCGGATGAGGGTCGTGTACACGCACAGTCGCCTAGACCGTTTGACCCCCAGCTGGTACTGGTAGTGACTCAGAAGGCGATGATGATACAATGGAACAAACTGGCTGGTCAACTTCTGATAGTAGTGGTGATGATGGTAGTGGTGGTGGTGATGAGGGTGGTGGTGGTGATCCTAAACCGACTGTACCCATTATTAGATGGACCGGTGAGAGTCAGTATACACACACTACACAGGATCCATATCATGGTGGACGCGCATCTTTATCACGGCCTATGACTGGGTATACACGTAGGTCTCGTCAACGAGAATGCCCTTTGCAACCATGGAAGAAGAAGAAGAAGATCGTTTCTTTGACATCGTTCCTGATCCTGATATTATGCCTGATGTTGAAATTGATAGCATGTCCACAAGCTTTAGAGGACTGAGCATTGAAGGTGGCAGTGGACAGGAGCAGGGGCAGTGGAGTGTTCATGGATTTGGCACCACTTCGGCGTACGGTTCTTATTCCGGTGATGATGACCGCATGATGGGAAGGGCATATGATTATTCCGCTAATACTAGTAATGCTACATCACAGACTGGCTCAAACTTTGTGGACAGTCTCTTTTCAGTCCCAAATTTGCAAAAAACCACGCCCCCACACCAACCAATATATGCACACTTTACTCCACATTATAGTGAATTGTATCCAAGGTTGCGTATTTTTAGAAACTTCCTGGATCATATGTATGAGAAATATGTGGAAGACTACCAGACCTTCTATAGCCGAAGGATGTCCTGGTAGGATTTTGTTTATCAGACCGAAATATATTTTCTTCAACAAAGTCAATCTGAACAGATGAAACCTGCATGCCACTCTACATATGATTAGACATTGGGATGGACTAATGGGAATGTATTATTTCATTTTGAGTATTTAAGTCTTTTATATAATGAGTACTTGTAAATTATGTTATTTTGTGGGATTTATGATTTATGAATGTATGATTTTTCGATAATGTGATTACTTTTTATGCTTCAAATGTGTTTATATATGTTGAATAAGTATTTTCCTACAATATATAGCCTTAAAATGGCTCTAAAATGGACTTAAAACAGTAAAAAATGGCTTAAACCATAAAAAAAAACCTGTCGAAACTCCCATTTTTACCCTCTAGGAGTTTCGGCAGGTTCTTGCCGAGATCTCAGTAATCTCGGTTTTCTCAAGGGTCGAGACACCCTCGAGAACAGAGATTTCGAACTATGACACAGACCAACACACATCCATCCACCACATCAATCATACATAGTTATTATTAAGCAAATGCATGCTCATATACATATTCAAGAGATGACATGTTATCAAATCATCATCATAGACATACAAATTATGTCCTAAAACTACGGACCCGACCTCTCACCTATAGGCACCACTAGTGCTGCAGAACCTAGAAGCCAACAGTAGGCTTCTTCAACTACCCACATCGGTTTACCTATTCATTTGCATAAGTTTCATTAGATGTGCTGGATAACTTGTAAATCATATTGGGCATGTTCTAAATGTCCCAATGCAGGTCCCAAGGCAGGCCAGGAACCCTACGGTTGGTCCCCAAAGGCTTAGACTAGTCAAATAGGCTATCAACAGCCAAGGCGGCGGATAAGGTACCATCAATAGGTGCCTCCAGTTTTATCCATCGGATGGGCCTTAAAACCTTCTGTGAGTGAGCCGGTGGACCAAGTCAACGGATCAATCCACCAACTCTCGAATGCTGCCGACTCCCTACCAAATGGCCTAAGCCGGTCCCAAGAGCTTAGCCGGGGGATGCTATCCGACGGGTGGTGCCACCGACTAGTCCACTGGCTGAGCTCAAGCAATAATATTCTTACGTATGGGGTTTGGCAGAGGATGAGGGCCCTGCCGGCCCCATCCGCTAACCAGACCATATTTGGTCATCATACCAAAGATAGGGCAAGGGCATGCCCCATCCGCCGACTCAAGTCCGCTGGTTGAGTCCAAGAATTCGAACTTAGCGGGGAAGACAAAGTCCATTTGGGAAGTATTGTCTCCCCAACATCTTTCACACCAAATATATGGTAGGGGAACATATTCCCCGCCCAAGGTAGTCTTATTACAACATTTAACACCTCCATCGGAGGCGATGGAGGTGTAGGCAACCGAACCTAAATTTTATGGTAGCCAAGCACAACCAACCATGAAGGGTGAAGGCTACACATTTAAAGAGGAAAGGACTTGGAGAGGAGGATGATCTCTTGAGTTCCAAGTTCTTCCCAAGGCAAGCACACACCAACTCCCACTCTCCCCCTATTTTAGCAATCGGTGTAATGAGACCTTGGGTCTATATTTATAGACCCGAGGAGAGAGAAAGGAGTTTCATAGCTAAGCCGGCAGCAAGGAGCCGATTGGCTCATCTGCCAGTTGTGCTACCAACAGGGCTTAAAGACAGCCCCAGACTTAGTCTTTTGGGCCCCACGCATAGGGAACTGTATACGGGGCCCACCTAAGGTCAACTAACCCATCTAAGTCCAGATAGGCGACGCTAAGCTATGACTTGGATGTATCCATTGGGTTCCGTGTCGGGTACGCCAGGTGTCGGTGAGGGAAGACCTGGCACAGTAGAATTCCGGGTTAATGGGGAATTACGGGTGCGGGTCTTACACTCCCTATGGCAAGTCTGCTATTGGTTGTAAATGGGTATATCATATATGTGGTCAAGGTCAACCCTGATGGATCCCTTGCTTATTTGAAGGCATGCCTGGTCGCCAACACTTATGCACAGGTGTATGGTCTTGATTATCTGGATACCTTTTCTCCAATGGCCAAGCTTGCTTCTATCCGCATCTTGATCTCCCTTGATGCTTCTCATCACTGGTCCCTGCACCAGTTAGATGTGAAGAATGCTTTCTTGCATGGTAATCTCCATGAGGAGGTTTATATGAAGCAACCTCCTAGTTTTGTTGCTCAAGGGGAGTCTGGTATGGTATGTAAATTGAAGAAATCACTATATGGGCTGAAGCAGTCTCCTCGACCATGGTTTAGTCATTTTACAGAGGCCATTCTTAGCTTTGGCTTATCCCAATGTGATAGTGATCACTCGGTATTTTATCAACATTCTTTTGGAGCAGGAAGGATTTTTCTTGTTGTCTATGTTAATGACATAGTACTTACAGGAGATGACAGTACCGGTATCAACAGCCTGAAGACTCATTTGCAACAACAGTTTCACACTAAAGATCTGGGTCGCTTGAAGTACTTTTTGGGACTAAACGTGGCTCAGTCACGAAAAGGTATTTCTCTTTCTCAAAGGAAATACGTTCTAGATTTACTCACCGAGATAAGACTGTTAGGATCTAAACCTATGGATACCCCAATGGATCCTAGCGTCAAACTTACCACTGATGAAGGTGATATTCTGCCTGACCTTGAGAGGTACCGTAGATTTGTTGGGAAGCTAAATTATCTCATTGTGACTTATCTGGATGTTGCCTTCCCATTTAGTGTTGTAAGTCAATTTTTATCCTCTCCTCGGAGTGTTACAGCCCATTTCCGGATACGGGCGTGATACCCAGGTCACCATTGGGTCGCCCGAATGGTGACTCAAACCAACGAGGATCCACACATCTGCTATGATCTACTAACCACACCAAACAGTCTACATATGCAATATCCATCAAAATCAAATAAACAACCAGAGATAATAATAGCTGAAGCGATAAATCATAAGTAACTAAACATCATCTAGTTATACCAATAACATAAGTTAAAATGTGTTGTCCATTACATTAATTGTTCTCCAAAATACTCATATCATATCCAATATACAAGTATATCATGGTAGTAAATCTGTATCAAAAACTATCATAGATAGACTACACAATGTCTATCTACAGATCTACAATCGGGTAAGAGAGAGAGAGAGAGGGCGCACCACGTCAAATCCCATAAACGTAGTCAGTGCAGACGCAGCCCTCGCCATGATCCTCCACAAGGTCCTTGCCAGTAAAGGCATCCCCCGCCAAAGGAAACTCCATGAAATCAGCCACGGAGAAAGAACCTGCATCAGAATCTAAAAGGTACCAAAGGATTTGGACATTCAGATGGATATCTACTGTCATGGCAACGGATGGAAGCCCCCAGTGGTAGGTGCCGGCGGCTGGCATCCGCCAACTAAGCCAAAGCTCATAAGAGCCTTCTGTGAAGGAGCTGGCTGACAGAGTGTCCGCCGGCTCTGATAAGCCTCCAACTCATTAGCTGAGGCACTAAGCCAGCCCCATAAACTAGCCGGCCCCATAAGCTTAGCCAGTGGACAATGACCCAACGAATAGGTGCCGTCGACTGAGATCAGCTCAAAAAGTTACTAAGTGCTGCTGGCGGTGGATGACAGCCCTGCTGAACATTCACCGACCAAACCCATAGGTCAAATTACTAGAGCCAGGGGCACAGGCTTTGCCCCATCCGCTAGCTCAGGTCCGCTGGTTGAGTCTAAAAACCAGACCTAAAAGATGAAGATGAAGTATAAGTTGAGGATTTGCTTCCCCAACTTACTTTCTTCCATAATAATATGGTGGGGAACATTTCCCCCACCCTTGGTGTTTTTAGTGGCAACGACACCTCCATTGGAGGTGTATAAATCCCTAACTGAAATCTAAGGTTTCATAGGTAGCCATTAATGGTGGCCAACCACTACCATTAATGGTGGTCAATACTCATCATAAAGAGGATAAGAAGATGTACTAACCTTAGAGAGTAAGGCAGGTCCCAATGAAGCTATGAGATGGAGTTTCCAAGCTTCTCCAAAGCTCCAGCAGCAAACTCCTTCAATCCTACGCAATAGCCAAAAACCCTTAATGAGGGTTTTGGCCCTTTATTTATAGAGCACAGGGAGAGAGAGAGAATGACTCCCACGATTGAGCCGGCGGCATGAAGCCAGTTGACTCCTCCGCCCTGGCTTTACTTTCTTAGTCCCAACACATTGGAATGCACGTTGGGCCCACCTAAGGTCTGCTACCATAATTAAAGTCCGAGTAGAGTTCCTTACCTAGGATCATGACATATCCATCAGGTCCGCATCGGGTCCATCAACTGTCGATGTGGAAAGACCTGACACAATAGAATTCCAGGTCAGTAGGGGATTTTGGGTGTAGGTCTTACAGGACGCCTCATTGGGATGCTGTTACTCGCACTTTCCGACATCTCAAGAAAGCTCCAGGACACGACCTTTTATATTCTGATCAAGGACATGGATGTATTGATGGCTTTTCGGATACTGATTGGGCTAGATCTCCCATTGATCGACGATCTACTACTGGGTATTGTACTTTAGTTGGTGAGAATTTAATATCCTAGAAGAGCATGAAACAAACTGTCGTCGCTCGGTCCAGTGCAGAGTTTAAGTATCGTGCTATGGCACATGTCACATGTGAGTTAATGTGGGTCAAACAGTTATTGGGCGAAATTCGTTTTTCACACACGTCTTCCATGCAACTATGGTGTAACAACCAAGCAACCATTCATATTACTTCTAACCCAGTGTTTCATGAGAGGACTAAGCACATTGAAGTCGACTGTCACTTCAATCGTGAAAAGCTTTTACAAGGGATTGTTTCTCCCTGCCATGTTCGTACAGGGGAACAACTTGCTAATGTGTTTACCGAATCTTTGGGAAATGGGCGAATTGCTTATATTTATAACAACCTAGGCATGATTGATATATATGCTCCAGCTTAAAGGGGAGTGTTACGAATTATGAAATATATGTTTATGTCTAGGTTCGATGTATGTAAAGTGTCGAGTCAGAAAAGAATGAGTAGGAGTTAAGTTTTCTCCCACCATCCCAGTTTCATTTATAATAAGAGAGATTACAAACTAATAGGAACTCTAGAGAGACTAGGAGTCCCAGTTAACTAAGGAAAGGAACTTTAGAAAGACTAGGAGTCCCAGTGAACTAAGGAAAGGAAATAAATAAATAACAAAAATGATAATAACCACAAAATTACATGAATACCTCAAACTTAAGTACACAACTTTTACAACACTCCCCCTCAAGTTGGTGCATATATATCAGATATGCACAACTTGGATAATAATGGGTGAAACTACTTCCCTGGGAGCCCTTTGGTAAAGATGTCAGTCACTTGATCACTTCACTTAACATATGGAACACAGATCTATCCACTATCCAATTTTTCCTTGATAAAGTGATGATCAATTTCAACATGTTTAGTCCTATCATGTTGAATTGGATTGTAAGCAATACTGATTGCAGCCTTATTATCACAAAATAACCTCATAGGCTGGGTAGTATGGATACCCAGATCCTTAAGTAATCCCTGAAACCATAACAGTTCACATATTCCCTGAACCATAGCTTTAAACTCAACCTCTGCACTGGAACAGGCTACCACATTTTGCTTCTTTTAAAAGGACTATACGAAGACCGAGTATGCTTAGCCAGAATACAAGCTTCATAAAAGAACTTGTCTTGTTTACATTTATTTGCTAAAGAAGGACAAAGACAAGCTAAAACTTTAAATGATGGATGCCCTAACTGCTGGTTCCACTGTTGAAGATCAGAGGATGCCGAATAAAGTTGATGGACTGGTCTCGAGGAGTTTGAAGTTGAAACAGACTTTGGGATGCCTTCCTCAAGCAAGTACAGACCACCCTGCATCCTACCACATCCAATTGTCCTCTCTGTTTCCAGATTCTGAAACACACAATAAGAAGGAAAAAATGTAATTTTGCAGTTTAAAGCAGAAGTAATACTACTAATAGACATGAGATTAATAGAGAATTTAGGAACATGAAGAACTGCAAAGCTAATGAAGGAGTGCACTAAATGGAACCCTTCCCTGATACAGAGGAGAGAGTTCCATCAGCTACACGGACAGTATTATTTTCAGGATTAGGAAAATATTGATGAAACAAGCTATGGTTACTGGTCATGTGGTCCGTGGCACCTGAGTTAATAATCCAAGGATTAGAGACCATTGAGGCACAGTGGCCACTGAAACACATACCTGACCGAGCAAAATGAGAACCTAGATTGGTATTAGCAGGAGTAGGAGCAGATGGCGATCCGAAGGCGGTAGCAAATGATGGCTGGAGCAAACGACTGAGAGCCTGTATGATCTGGCCATCTATTTGTGGAGCTGTGGGATTCGCAAATGGACGAGTTTCAGTCTAATTTGCCTGTGGGCCCTTGAAGTTCTTGAACTTCTGCAGACTTTTTTCACGTCTCATTGCTTCAAAGTCAGTTGGTTTACCATGAAGTTTCCAGCATGTGTCTTTTGTATGCCATTGAATACCACAGTGCTCACATTTTACTGGATCTT
The DNA here is from genome assembly GCA_028583415.1 of Protea cynaroides. Taxonomy (NCBI): domain Eukaryota; kingdom Viridiplantae; phylum Streptophyta; class Magnoliopsida; order Proteales; family Proteaceae; genus Protea; species Protea cynaroides. The sequence goes on along the minus strand of CM053267.1, from coordinate 16,559,544 downwards.
TGGATGCAGTGGGGCCCTTGTATGGCTAAGTATTGGATTGGACTGGAGGGCAGACCTATCAGATAGAGCAGGTGATAACATAGTAGATCTCCATTGGTCTTCAAGTTGAACCATGGCAACCTGCTCTAAATAGGAAAAGGATCCTTGCTGAGTATATGGGAGCGGATGGGATCAAACTCGACATTCAGTCCTACCAGAGACGTATAGACTCTGTATTATTCTTTTCGTTTCTTGAAAAGTGTAGCATCTTCATCACACTTGGCATGTATGGAATCTAGAGAATCTATTTAATAGAGCTGTTGAGGCTCCAACAATCTGGGATACAATATGATCATTGTAACCATGAAGACATCCATACGAGATGTGCAACCATTCGTACAGTGTTCTGTTTTCAAACGGAGAGAATTTCTCTAAGAACACTTGAAGCCTATAAATAGGGTCACTATGATTTAGTTTAAAGAAGATGTTATGAAAGTATTAATAACCTATTCTGAACCTTGCCTTTAGACCTTTAAAAGCAAGGTTCGAGGAGTCGGTTACTACCAGCCTCAAAACCGAGTTGTCCCAGGTTTTGACCTGGTTTTGGTCGAAACCGGTCAAAACCTGGGATTTTTCCCGAGTGATCTTGAAACTTTGGTTTCAAGGCCCAGAAGTGGTTTGTTTAATCTTTTTTTTCTTCTTTTTTATTTTCTTTTTCTTTTTTTTTTTTTTGGTATAACCATTTTACACCTATTCTATTTCTCATATTAGGTTAGGAAAAAAATCTAAAATGGTATTATGTGCGGTGGACCCAAGTTTGGTAATGTACGTTGAGACCTAGGATTGTGTCCAGAGTTAAGTAGGCATCACTTATTTATAAATAATATCACTTAAGTAAACGTTTTATGATATTAGTCATAAATAAACAAACACCTCCTATTTGAATCCAATAAAAATAATCTAAATTTAAATTCCAAAAGGTTAAAAAGTAAACTTTCCAATTTGTTAGCTTAATAAAATTGTAACCGTACACTGCTTTGACTTAATCAAAGTAGTTAGTGCCAGTTTCCAGGACATGGACTCCTATTAGTATATGAACTCCTAATTTGTTTATTAGCTTGCTTTATTAGTTTCTCTACCAATTAGGCTTGTTAGTTTCATTTTCCTATTTTGAGTTTACTTTGTCTTTAGTTTGTGACTAGGATTCTGACTTGTAGAGTCCTAGATCATATCTAATAGTTGTTTTTATTTTCTATAAAAATAACTACAAAGAGAGGAACAGGATACATTGATTCTCTCCATCTTCTCTTATTTTTCTATTTTGTTACATGGTATCAAAGCAATCCCCTATGTTGCTATTTTGAGTCGTTTAAGGATCTACTTTCAACAATAATGATATGATGATTAAAACTCCTCTCTGCAACTATGTGTATGTGTTGCTCTCCCCTCTCCAGGTAAGCTAATCCCCTTCCTTTCTCTCTCAATTTCTAATTCCCCTCCTCCCCCCTCAGTTATCACCTCCCCTTTCTCCCTCATAGTAAGAAACTTTCCCTTTCTCTCTCGATTTCTAATTCCCCTCCCTTTTTGGTTATCCTTCCCTTCTCTCTTTTTTCTTTACCTCATCCCTCACCTATAATGTGCTGTTGCTACTACTTGGTTCACAGTGACTTATACTGTACTACTACTACTACTGTTGTTGCTACTACTATTGCTACTGCTTCTTCTAGTACTACAACTGTTGCTTCCCCGGCTACATTGTTTCAAGATAAAACTCTCACATTCCCCAATGCTCCAGCTTGAGGGGGGATGTTAGCATAATAAAATTGCAACCATACACTACTTTGACTTAGTCAAAATAGTTAGTGCTAGATTCTAGGAATTGGCCTCCTATTAGTATATAGACTCTTAATTAATTTATTAGTTTCCTTTACTTTTAGACTTGTTAGTTTTCTTTTCCTATTTTTAGTTCACTTTGTCTTTAGTTTGTGACTAGGACTCTGACCTGTAAAGTCCTAAATCCTATCTATTAGTTGTTTTCTATAATCTATAAATACAAGCTACAAGGAGAAGAGCAGGATACATTGATTTTCTCCATCTTTTCTTATTTTTCTATTTTGTTACACAATTCAAGAACGAAAAACCAGATTTTTGGGTATGGGGGCAATTTTGAACTTCCAAATGCTACGCTATTTCCCCAAATAATAAAAGACCAAGAGTGCACCAAAATAATCTCTTGCTTTGAAGCCCAAAAAATTATTTTCATCCAGGATGACTTTACACAGCATTTGTGTACTCCAAACACGATTTGACCGAAACATAACTAATGTAATCCCTCAACGATGGAAGGATTGATGGTAATCACAGGGGAGCCCAACAAAGGTGGCTTAGTAATGGAACAATTCAAAGAACCAATTTGTGAGAAAGGAAGATGAAAGGTCACGAGGAAGGAGGGGAAAATGGCGACCTATCTCAGGTCTTGGGCATCTCACCCAGGGAGGACAATGGTCATTAACTTCAAGATCACTTTATTCAATTCAATCTGCCTTAGGCCTTAGGCCTTACATATTTAATTAGGCTATGGCTTGCACTAAGCATGGAAATAACTAATAATGGAAGCACTCACTAAGAAAGGGAAAACAGAAAAGGTAATTGAATTTCCAACCAAATCCTACCAAACTGAGAATTGAATCATTCCAACCATGCGCCTTCTATCCAAGCACTTTCCATGTAGAATACATGTTGTTCTTATTCCTTCCTTCAAAAAGAGACCTACCATGCGAGATACCTTCCTTGCGAGAACCTTTCCATGCGAGATACTTGTCATGTGAGAAATTTCCAGTGTGTTCATGCATATCCCACTAGTTGCGAGAGCCCTTATTGTTACGACTGTATTGGATCCCGGTGTACTGATCTACATCAGTAACTCCTTTAATATAACTCAGATTCAAGCAATCTCGAATTTGTTACAAAACTAGCATAATCAGCTTTCCAACAAACCCGAGATTGCTTGGATTTGAGTTATATTGGAGGAATTACTAATGCAGGACCCAGGATGGAGAAACCTTGATGGATCCGCCATGGGCCCACTCCAAATATAACAACCCAATTTGTAGGCGCAGTGGCAATCTTGTAATTATGTGGGACAAATAAGGCTTTAAGACTAAGGTATGAGGGTATGGGACTTGTTCAGAATTAAAATTAATGGATAGGGGTAAAATAAGAAGTAAATGTCAAGGTAAGGATACGGTGTAATAACAGGATGAGTGGGGGTAATTTAGGAAGAAGGCTCTAAAATACAAACCACGATTTGGGGGAGATGGATCTTCTTCGTTGTTGGGATTTCACGAAAGAAACCAGTGGCGGAAAACCACTCCTGTTCAGATTGAGAGGACTCGCTCAATTCTTCAAGGGTCAACTTGAAACTTCAGGAGAAGGTTCGTGACCCTCTAACCTCTTGAACGCACATGATATCTGCCCCAAGCAGCAAGTAACAAAAGGATTTAAAAGACCTGAGACTAACCAAGGCGGTAGAAGCCAAGAACAGAGACTCTTGCACATTCAGCTCTCAACAAAGGAGAGATTATAGTGTCCTTTGTATGGGGGTTTGAATCATAGTTCGAAATCTCGGTTCTCGAGGGTGTCTCGACCCTTGAGAAAACCGAGATTACCGAGATCTCGACTCGGCGAGAACCTGCCGAAACTCCCAGGGGGTAAAAATGGGAGTTTCGACAGATTTTTTTTATGGTTTAAGCCATTTTTTGCTGCTTTAAGTTCATTTTAAAGCCATTTAAGGCTATATATTGCAGGAAAAATACTTATTCAACATATATAAATATATTTGAAGCATAAAAAGTAATCACATTATCGAAATATCATACATTCATAAATCATAAATCCCACAAAATAACATAATTTACAAGTATTCATTATATGAAAGACTTAAATACTCAAAATGAAATAATACATTCCCATTAGTCCATCTCAATGTCTAATCATATGTAGAGTGGCATGCAGGTTCCATCTGATCAGATTGACTTTGTTGAAGAAAATATATCTCGGTCTGATAAACAAAATCCTGCCACGACATCCTTCGGCTATAGAAGGTCTGGTAGTCTTCCACATATTTCTCATACATATGATCCGGGAAGTTTCTAAAAATACCCAACCTTGGATACAATTCACTATAACTTTCATTACAGATGATATTATTAATAATTTTGGATATTAAATAAAAATAATTTATTTTTTGAAAAATATAATCCGACAACATGAAACCGTAGATTGGTCAATGATGTTCAACATATATTATTTTGAACACCAATAGATAAGTATTAATATTTTTTTTACTAATTTTTTATTACTGGAAAATAGAATTTATTAATAAAAAATTCATAAAAATAAAAATATCTACAGAAAAAAAAAAATTAAACCGTGACCGCGTAGATCGGCCAACGATGTTCAACATATATTATTTTGAACACCAGTAGATAAGTAGTAATATTTTTTTTATTAATTTTTTATTGCTGAAAAATAAGATTTATTAATAAAAAATTCATAAAAATAAAAATATGTACGGAAAAAAAAAATGAAACCGTGACCGCGTAGATCGGCCAACGATGTTCAATATATATTATTTTGAACACCAGTAGATAAGTATTAATATTTTTTTATTAATTTTTTATTGCTGGAAAATAGGATTTATTAATAAAAAATTCATAAAAATAAAAATATGTACAGAAAAAAAAACTGAAACCGTAACTGCATAGATCGGCCGACGGTGTTCAACATATATTATTTTGAAAGTAAACTGATTAATATTTAAGAAATGTATTTTTTTTTTAAACAAAAAATAAAATAAATATATATATATACAGAAAAAAAAATGAAACCATGGCCGCGTAGATCGGCCAACGGTGTTCATCATATAATATTTTCAATACCATCTAATTAATATTTATCATATTTTTTTAATTTTTAATTGCTGAAAAATACATTTTTTTAACAGAAAATCAAAATAAAAAAATATATATGCAAGAAAATAATTTTGAAAGGATGAGGTTGTAGATCGGCCTAATGACTCTCACATATATAAATTTCATGATGAACCAACATTTATTGAACATATTCATGTAAAAAAATAAGTTTTAGGGGAAAAAACCATACCTCAAACCTTAGATTTGCAAAGAATAGGTCAAAATAAGCCTCCAACAACACTTTGATGGAGAGATTTGCAAAGAACAAAGGTTTTCGAACCTTAGATGCAAGGTTGGAGAAGAAGGAATGGAGGAGGAGAAGAAAACAGAAGGATTTGAGAAGCAAAATGAGTCTCGGTCGAGATCTCAACCGAGACTCTTATATAAAGCCTTGGACCAGTTCGAAACTTGTCGAGACCAGTCGAGAACCAGTCAAGAACCAGTCAAGAACTGGTCGAGACCCAGTTTCGAACAGTGTTCTCGTCTCGACCCTTTCGAGACCACCGAGAAGGTCGAGATCTCGACCCTTCTCAATCGACCCTTCTCAGTCGAGTTTTAAAACCATGGTTTGAATCGCCAAAGCACAGGCAGAATATCCCCAAAATCTTGGCTCGATCCAAGTTATTTTGATGTAAATCCAATGAGTACTCTGGAATCAGCAAGCAAACTACTTGCAGGGAAATAACAGACAGCATCTAAGTTTTAAGAGTAGAGAAGGAATATAAGGGAGGAATAGGGAAGAAAGAGGAAAGAAGGGAAGGAAGAGAGGTTGATGAGAGGGAGAGACACCTGAGAAGCAGAGTCGACCCAAGGGGAAGGGAACCAGTCACGGCCAGTAGCTCAACACAAAAACTTTCAAAATTCTACTCCATTCAAATCTGATTTTCTTTGATTACATGGGGATATTTAAAGAAGAAAACAGCAGCGATTCCTAAGCTATTACACTACTGAAATAAAATCCAAATAAAACTCTAAAACAGAAATAGATAAGACTCCTACGTTTCTATCTCTAAATAAATAAATAAATAAATAACAAGAAATCCAAATAACAAGATAAACCCAAATAATAAAAGTCCTAAATACTCTAATGGACCAAATATGAGGTAGATAGATTCTTCAAGGATTGGGTTTCCAAGCTGGCCCATATTGATCCTTTATAGAATCGTAACTGCATTAGTTACTCCAGTCAAACCTTGTTCAGAGCACATGAATTTTGTTTAAATTCATTTGAATAGAAATAATTTTTTGGGCATCAAAACAAAAGATTATTTTGGTGCTCTTCTGGTTTCAGTGATTTTTTAAATTGTAGAAAAACCCAAGCGTTTGAAAGTTGAAAATCACTCCGCAATCGGAAATGCGGTTTTGTTCATGAACAAGATGGTTGACCATTTACCCATTTGAAATTTGAATTTTAGGCTATTTTTATTGAATTCAAGCAGGGTTGTTTATTTATTTATGAATAATATCTTAAGTAAATGAAATATAAAATTAAAGAAACATTTACTTAAATTATATTAGTTATAAATAAGTACTGCCTAGTGAGCGTTGTTCTTGTGTACTATTCTTGGCTTTTGGAGTCGAAACTTGTTATTTGGAGTCAAAACTTATAATTTTGGTAAAAACATGTCGAAATAAATAGGTTTCAACCAAAATCTTGCATTTTATATAAGGGGGTGAACCAAAAGTTGTCGAAACCTGGTACTTTTTAGTACCGCATGACATATTGGTTTCAACCAAGGTTGAAACCAAGACGTTTCGACCGACTCCTCGAACCATGTTTAAAGGTCATCTTTGTGAGAATCCAAGCGAGCTTTAAGTTGCTTATTTTGGCTAATGAGAGCCTTTGTGAGCTTCAATTGAAAATCTTTCACTTATTGCAAGTGTGGAGAGAGAATCTCCAAAAAGAGAGAAGAGCACGAGTAAAGTGTTTGTTACTTTGTTTAAGGTTTGATTGTCACCAGGAAAGACAATCAGGTTTAGAGGAAAGCTTAAGAGGAGTGATGTCTTGGTAGTGGATGTAAGCTTGAGGAGAAGTTGAACCTCTGCTATTTGTTACCCCAACTTGGGGTGGGTTTGTGACTTTTATTTCATTGTGCTTCCATGAACAAGTTTCAATCCCATCTGTTGGGAGCAAATTATACCAACAAGCAAGGATTAAAGTATCGCATATCAGTAGCATATCAGTCGGGCGATTTTCAGATGTGTCATGGATACAGTGGATTGGCTAGGATACAGGGCAAGATACGCATGAGAATGATTAAGGAACATGCAAAACACAGTTTTTAAGCATTAAAAAATAAATAAATAAATAAATAAAATAAAAATAAAAATAAAAACATAATAAGCAATCTTGAAGTATTTCCAAGGATTAAAGACATATTTGATGACATTCAATGAGCTCCAACCTTCGGTTCACAAGAACTGTAGGTTATCAGCAAGGAAAAAGACCAGAAAAGTGAAAAAAATCAGTTGTATCAAGCTTTATATGTGTGTATCGACTGTATCAAACCATATCAGTTCGTATCGAGGTGTATCGAATAGCATCGATTCGTATCGAAGTGTATCAAGTCGTATCTGTTACATACACTTCGATACAAGTTTATTTTTTTTCAAGAAATTGGAAACTTAAGTGTATCAATACATATCGAGTGTATCGACAATATCAAAGTGTCGAGCCTTTATCGGTTCGATACGGTCGATACATGTGGATACACTTTTTTTTTTTTTAAAAAAGAGATTCGTATCAAAGAGTATCGTATCAACCACTGTCAATATGGATATGTATCGGTCGATACGGGATGTATCATATTAATACTTTAAACCATGCCGACAGGTAGAAGCTCAGCATCACAATTTTACACCCTTGGTCCTTGCAGAACCAAAGGAGTGAGGAACTACTGTTGGGAGCAAATTATACTGACAAGTAGAAGCTCGGCACATCACTAACCCGAGGTGAGGTGGTTCCATGAGCACTTCTCGGCTCGGAAGTCTGCCGAAGCCGAGGGTCCCTAGCCGATGCCCCTCATCCAAGACTGACGGGCACTCTGTCACAGCATTTAATGCCGCCTGATACAAACTATGGTAATCCCACAGGAGGAGAGGCCCTAATAAATGCCCTGACGACGGCTTAAGAAGCAAGAATTAATAGCTCCATGCCTCAGTACGTTTGTGGAAGGGTATGGCCCCATTCAGAGCAAGGAAGCCAGACAAGGCGCATCAACTCAAGACGTGCCATCCCTACTCAGAACATAGCCTATGCCGATCCATTGGTAACGTGTCAAGTATCTACACACAGTCACACTCATGGATGCCTAACTATATGAATAGCAGGCAAAGATGAAATATAGGACAGCCCATTACTAATCAGAGGTTATTCGCTTATCCCCGGATTCCTTCCCAAAACAAGGGAGAGCTTGATCTCTCCCGTAGAGTTCAGGAGAGTAAGGTTTCCACAAGGACCACCCTCACTTCTCCTTGTACACCTTTATTTCTCAATGAATAACCTTTGAACTGCTGCTTGCGGTCTAGAATCTAACTTAGGCATCGAAATGGCCACAAGATACAAAGCCCCGTTCCCACCTCATCCTGTCACTTGCGGGTCATCAAATTCCCTAAAGACGACGTGTTGATTCTGGTCGCAACACCATCGATTGAACAGCTTTTGGAGTTAAATTTTTAGATAACAAATTCACCATACCTCTTGGGTGTTGCCACCGATCCACAACCACGCAAGGTTTGGAAAGAGAATCAAATAAACTGTTTCATCAGAATGCCTGTTCAAGAGGGAAGTAAAGTTCATGTAGAGTCGTTCTAGTGGTACTAGGAACAGGTAGAGTCCCAGCGGGGGCAATGAAGGGACAGATCAACTGATCAAACGAAGTCTGGTACAAGTCTGGTACAAGGCCTGTTAGGGTTTTTGCATGTGCTTGTGAGAGCAAAGATGTACAAATTTCAAATGTGATGGGAACATGGGGAAGTGGGGGAAATGGAAAATATAGCCTTTAGGACCACAGCTAGTCAAGAGGTTTAGAGAGGGAAAATATAGAGGTGCAAGAGATTGAGGTTCGTCTTAACCTTCAGATTTTGCATGAAGTGGGGATTCCCACAAGCTCGAACCTGCATCTCTATGCTGACTACACAAGCTTTTATCATCCAACAACCCAACCCTTGGGGAGAGATCTGGTTACATGAGTAATAGAGTTGTGCCCAGTCAATAACATGCATCAATAGTGGTCAGGCTTTAGGTGAGGGTCAAACTGTTCGGTCTACGCAGGTGAGAAGGAGTGTTTTAGAGATATGGGAATAAAATTGGGATTATTTAAGAAGAGGTGGCTATTGCAAGGATGGTGGAGATTGTAGAGGACTTAGAAAGGGAGGTGGTAGTTGGTGAGTAGTGCAAAGAAGCCCCTCCTAAGGTCAAATGTCCACCCCCAATAAGCAAAGGGAGTGTTCAATGGTCGTGGAAACCAATTGCAGATAGCTGGAAGTGAGAGCAATGATGGCGAATCGCAAAGCTGGAAGGATGAGCAAGAAGAGGGGTCATCAGCCAAGAACTCATTAGTTTTGAAGATGATTCAGAATAGTACAACTCCTAAGCTGAGGGGGATGAAGTGCCTTGAGGAGGAACAAGGATATTGCTAGTGGACAGATGCTAGGCAAGGGTGGAAAGTGGTGGAAGAATTAGAGTTCGTGGGAAAGTCATTTTGACAACAGGAATGAACTTATCTTTAGAAGGTGCAAGATTTCTGTGGAGAGTACTAAAGAAATTCAGGGCTTCATATTTTACTGGGTAGAGCAGTCTAGTAAGGAGGGGAATGGAGCTAGTAGAGACATCAGAAGAGATGGAAGTGATAGAACCAACACCTCTTGCTATTGCAGGTCTGATGGATGAGGTCAGATCAGTGCCAAGAAGAGGAGTAGAGGTATGTTAATCCCTCTTTATTGGTGCAGCAGAGATAAGGAAAGAGTAGCGAGTTGGTGAGATGTGCAGATGGGTGAGACTAGGAAGAGAAATTAAGGGTGTGTCTTACAGACCTCAGGTAACTCTCTGACTACCCTACCAACCGGAAAGAGTTATCTCTCATCTTCTATGGGAAAATTATTATATGAGGCATCCATAATGCTACAAACAAAAGATAAATCCAAAGTGAGGAAATAAATAAGTTTTATAGACAAATATCTATTCACTAAATTAGCTGGAAATGGTATATTACTAGAAATACCTGTGTTGGATGCTGCCCTGGACCATCCCCAGCATTAATAACAGGAATGCTTGCTGTAGCTGCTGCCCTTCTGGCAGCACCACTTTCAAAATGCCTCATCACTATAATATCCGAGTATCCTTCAACAGTTCTTATAGTATCTGCTTATCAAGGTTTGAAGATGAGAACCAGGTGCAATAAATATGAACGAAGTTAAAAACCCCTAAGATAAGTACCTTCCAAGGTTTCTCCTTTTGCTGCTGATGAAAACTCACGTGCATTTTCTGTTGTCAAAACTTCTCCACCCAAATGCTTCATGGCAGACTCAAAGGAAAGCCTCGTTCTTGTTGAAGGTTCGTAAAAGAGAGTAGCCATTAGATAGCCCTTCAAAATCTGGCTTCCAGGAGAGTTCTTCTCAACGTTCTCCATCTCACGGGCCACTTCAAATATAGCATTCAAGATACCTCTGTCAAACTGTTGTGCCTCAATCACATCATCGAGTTGAAACTTTTCCCCTACTTGAAATGAACATGATTTTTCTATGCATACTGCCTTGCATCGATTTCCATTACTTGGTAAGCTTCTTCCAGTAAGTCCCCACTGCAATCGCTTCTCAGTGAAGAACCATGAGTGTATTGGGACCATACAAACAGAACTTGACATAGAATTAGAAATAGCTGATGGTTTATATGGGAGACTAGAACAGGACTGCAAAAACCGTGGATGACATTTTGTTTCAGAAATATTAGCTACTCTAAAACTAACTGCACCCTTGTGCAAGGTGTAAGGACAAAAAGAAGATGAAGACATTGTGGAAGCAGACGAACCAACTTCTACTGCCCCTGGAAAGAAACAAATATATCAAAAGCTTAGACAAGCACTGTGTGATTTATAAATAAAAAGAAATAGAAAAAAAATTCAGTAAAATAACTATCACAACATATTCAATCAACCCCATATACTTGGCATAAATTCAAAATCCTTCTGGCACCAACTTGTTAAAATCTAAAAGGATTACCACAAAAAAAAAAAAGTTAAATCTTACAGAATGATCATAAGCCAGAACAAGGAAAAAAAACAGTGAGCCAACTTAAACAGAGGGGAGAAAAAACAGAGATAGTGGTAATGCAACAGAATTTAATATCAGATAATGATTTAGAATATATGAAATGCAAAAATCCATCTAAACTAATACTTCAGAAAAGTTTTGATTAGAAAGAAAGGACAGAAAGAGAGAAAAAAATATAGAACAACAACAACAAAGGCATTGAATTTTTTTTTTCTTTTAACTGTTAAACAACATAACAGAAGAAAGTATTATTCCCCGTGCAACCCATTAAAATAAATAAATGAGCTGGAAGATGTACTAGATGTTCGATGAAATCGAGAAATTTGAACCCAAGTGTACAAGTTCAGAAACAAAAAATACCTGAAAAAAAAATGTATTGTTCGCTCACGTTGAAGAATACCCTAATTTTGTGAGCAGCAAGGAGGAATCAAAGCTTTCGCCAATGTCAATACGTTAATGACTTACGTGCATATCACCATATGGTTCCTATACAGCAGAGGAAATGGTACAACATATAGAAGCGACAAACAAAAATCTTATGAAAAAATCTCAATAAATTACATAAATATAATGGAGAGAACCCCTAATCAGAACCCAATGTCATTGGCCAAAAAAATCCAAAATATGATGGGTTTTTGAGCAAGAAAATTATTCAAATCAAAAGCACATAATTTAGAGCCTTACATCCTTGAGTAACCAACAGATTAGAAAGCAAAGCTCCAAGCATCGGAGAGACAAAAGTATCTCTGAACAGATGAAGATCAAGGAAAAGAAAACCAAAAGCGAAATAAAAGAAGATAACAAAGGCTCTCTTCGGTATCATTTTTCTTTTTGTTTTTATGACACGTTTTTGTTGTTGTAGGTGTTTGGTATCATTTTTTTATGTTGTTTATGAAAAGAAAAAATAAAAATAGCCTCAAAAACAAAAAGAGGTCAAGACCTCTTTTTAATTTTTGGCCAAAAATAGTTTTTGCTTGTTATTGTGCAAGACTTTAATGAGCATGTGTTTTAAGTGAGGGTAAAATAGTAAAACCAATATTTTTTATAACATTAGCTTCTCATCCACTCCTCTTTCTTTCTCCTTCTTTGTTTCATTGATTCGGCCACCATAAAAGACTTTTCTAACCGTCCAACCTTCGATCCATTCCGTTGGATGTCAAGTATAGGCAAAAAACGGCAAAGTTTTCCAAATTCAAGTTAATCAGAAAAGTAGATCACTAGATATCAAGATTTGAAAATTTCTGCAACTTGAAGAAATCCAACTCTCGTTCTTGATTTCGGCCACCTTAGTTATATTTTTCTGGCCGATCAACCTCCGATTAGATCTGTTGGACATCAAAACCAAGGAAAACGGTAAAGGTGTCCAAATTTCAGGTCATTCGGATAAAGGGATCAAAAATGTCAATGCTTAGAAAATTCTGCAACTTGAAAAAAATTCAACTCTTGTTCTTAATTTCGACCACCTCAGTTGTACTTTTCCAGCCGTCCAACCTCCGATCACATCTGTTGGATGTCAAGGCCAAGAGAAAAAGGTAAGGGTGTCTAAATTTCAGGTCGATCGGATAAAGGGATCACAAAAACATTTTTTGTTATTCTTAGTAGAATATCAAACTTATTTCTCATTCTACAATCTATTATGCATAGTATCTAACAAACAACATTTTATTCATATCAAAAATGTTTTTTTTATAAATAGGTAAAAAAAAAAAAAAAAAAAAAAAAGGGATCTCCTCCTCCTTCCCATGATCAGGCCTATGGAAGTGGTTTTAGCCCTTAAAGCTGGGCCAACTCCAACTTCCTCGGTGTTGTTTCCTTAAGCTTTTGCTCCTCCATCTGCAATCTCCTCCCTTGTGTGGATGCTCATCAATTTGTTGATTAGAATGTTATCTCCATTGTGAACCTTGCTCCTCTCTCTCTCTCTCTCTCTCTCTCTCTCTCTCTCTCTCTCTCTCTCATCTCATGAACCTTGGTTTTCACATGAGGAATTCCCCCCCTTGCTGGCCGAAGATCATCCTCAGGTAACCCAGCTCCAGCATCCAAAGCCCCCCTCCCTCCTGACCAATCCAATCAAAAGGCCGGGTGAAACCAGCTTGGAGTTCCTGTGTTCAACCCAAGAAGAAAAAACCAAAGGATAATTTGCATTTTATCCCACCGACAACAAAGGAATCTCACAAGGTGGGTATCTGCTCTACGGAAGTTGTGGCTCTGGAAATAGAAGAATTGAAGAACACAGTTGTGGGGCTTTTTTATGGGCCAACGGCCAGGTTTCAGTTTTGTCAGAGCAGCTCTGAGTAAACAATGGCAATTGCAGGGTTCGGTTGAAGTGGTTCTTCTATCCCATGGAGGGTTTGCATTCACCTTCTCAGATGCTAATGATAGAGAGAGAGTTCTAGAAACCGGCATGTACTTTGTAGGAGGCAAACCCATCTTTATTAGGGAATGGGATAGGAATATGCATACAGGATCTCTCGGTCTGAAGAACATCCCCTTGTGGGTGTTTTTGCCAAGGCGCCCACTCCACCTATGGGGGGTGCAGTCCCTAAGTGCCATATGTTCAGTCCTTGGGAACCCCCTCTACACTGATTAAACGACCACTCAAAAAACCAGAAGAGTCTTTGCCCGCTGCTGTGTGGAGTTTGATAGTGCTGAGAAGATGGAGGATGCTATTTGGATTCAGGACGATATAGGGAACGAGTTTCTTCAGGTGGTGAAATACGAATGGAAGCCCCCTCACTGCTTGGTCTGTAATGTGTTTTGTCATGACAGAATAGCTTATTCAATGAACCCAGATATGATGGTGGCCAGCAAGAGAATGACAGTCGAAAATCGGGAGGGGGGTAGAGGAGATACTGCCGGAAAGACCTGAGGGTATCAAAGGGGATGGGACCCCGACGGTTTGGAGAAACTTGATGCTGCTCAAAACCGGAGAAAACACCCTAATCGGGTGAGGAAGATGATGGACCATGGAAAAACCTGACCCGGGAAATTACCTACTGAGCCTATGCTCTCGGGTAGGGTTTCTAACCCTAATCCCAATCCGTCTACCACTGCTTTGTTGACTTTCCGCCTGATTCTTGTCTTGGCAACCTGGCGAACCACGTAAATCACCACAGTTCAAGCTAGTTCAAGCATTTGCAAACCTCCATCCAATCTGCCCCTCTGCAGGTTATGAATCAATTTTGAAGCTCTAGGCAATTTGAATGATGGTAGCCCGCTCGTTGTCGACCAATCCCCTTCCCTCAGAGACCCTATGACCTCGATCCATTCCCCCCTCTGATACCTCCCTTTCCCAACTCTGTCATCGGGTCTGCTTGGGCGAAACCAATCCCAGGAGCGGGGTTCAGGCATACCTGTTGAGGCCCTTGGTCACATGCCGCCCAGAGTTGACTTTCGTCCTCCTTCCACCCCTTCTTCTACTTTTTCTGCTATTCCAGTCTGCATGCGCCCTTCTACCCAATCCCCTCCTTCTGGCAAAGTCCCCCCATCTCTACTATCCCTTCAGCCAGCCAATCCGATCACGCAGCGAAGCCAAGGTAGAAAAGTGCATGCAAGACTACTACTGTGGTCACTGATTTTTGCACTCCGATTTCAGCCTATACCCCTAGCCAATCATCACTTTCCATTGATCCGATCCCCCTCACCACCCTGCCTCCTCCCTCTTTGTCGGATGGGGATGAGAGCTACCAGAGTGAAGACGCGTGGTACGCAAGGTCTAAGAATTCCTACTATTGCCACTCATCGAAAGAAGAATACCAAGAACTGAATTGGCTAGCTCGAAAGGGTTCTGCTGGTTAACATTCATCTTGCTTCGAGTTTGATTTGTTAAGGTGTTGGTTGCTTTTATTTATTTTGTTTGTTTCATTTTCTTTTTTGTTTTCATGGTGAAAAATGTTAACCATGATTTTCCTGCTCGAGGCTACGGCCATTTGAGGCTTCTTGCATTTTGGTCCCAGTTTTGTCTGAGTCTAGCCTACAGTTTTAGGCTGCCTACGTGAGTTGGGTGTCCTTGTTGTGGTGTGTTTGAGTGTGGACCCCCTCTGTCTTTTGGGCCTCCTTGGTGTTGTGTGGTTTGGTTCTGTCTGAGGGCCTGTTTTTTTGTTCGGGCTTGCTTGTTGTGCTCTCTTCCCCTAGGTTAATAAATTATCTATCTACCAAAAAAAAAAAGGTAAGAAACAAAAAGAAAAATTATACCAAAGAGGGGCGAAGAAGAACTTATATTGCTCAGTCGATCAACGAGTGAGGAAGAAAAAGCCCAACTATGAGCTTTTAATTGTGACTAGTTTTTGCATGCGATACTTCTTGTACTTATAAAAAATTAAAATATTCCTTAGGCCCTGTTTGACAACCATCCTGCTCCAAATTCCTTGATTAAAAAGTGATTCCACTATTTGTGAAAGTAAGATCAGGGTTTGGTAAACCTATTTTGGGATCGTTTCTAGAGCAAAATGAGAATGAATCAATCTTAAATCTTGGTGAGATCTCTGCAAAATCTCGGAAATCTCAACCTTCTGCAGATTTCAAAATCTCAGAAATATCGGAAAACACGACCTTTATATGTTCAAAAAATGCAATGTCTCTGTGATCTCAAAAATCTCAAAAATCTCGGACCTTAACGAGATGGGGTCGAGATCCAAGATTTAGAACCTTGGGTAAAACACAATCTATAATCCATTCCAAATCAAAATGAGAGCATAATCATTGTTTGATAAACTTGAAAATTCACTATAAAATTGTAAATACATCTTTTTGAGCAATGAAAAAGGCAAAAGGAAGTGAAGAATGTTGAGAGACACAGATATTTCAGGGCATTGAGCAGAAAGAGAGGTAGAAAAGTGAGGGCAAAGAGGGTTTCAACACATCCAATTCATAGATCCCTCTTTGTTACAGAATCTCTACACAGTCCAAACCCAAATTTAGCCTTTAAAAACAAACAAGAGTAATTGAAATTGAACAAATAATTCCACAAATTCAAATCTGGTTATAAGAGTACTTCAAAATTTGGGATCCTTGATCCTTAGGATATGAGGAGCAATATCCCAGACGATGAGCTTGATCCAACAGGTGGGATCGAAACCAATCTTGTCCGTAGGTCTCAGACAGATATTTTAACAAACCAGAATTATAAAATTATGGAAAAACTCACTTATCTTGATATTCAGCCGTTGAAAAGCCTTCAAACTTGGAGGGGAAGTACTCTAGGATGTGCTTGATAACATACCCAAATTTGAAGATGATCCAACCATGGATGAAGAATTTATGAATTTTCGAAAAACTAATATCATCTGAAAACGGGAATGAACAGAATAGGAGTTTCGGTTGACTCAACGAGAATTTTTTAATAAAAACTCTGGCCAACTCTACTGCTAGCATCTTCTTCCTCTTTATTTATAATGCTAAAAGAAAATACAAAAAATAGAAAGACTGGTTCCTCGAAGGAATGTGCAAAAATAAAAAATAAAAAATAAAAAAAACTTTCCTTTATAAGTTTTAGGAAAGTTTCCAAAACAAATAACATCTATTACTGACTCATATGATAACCAATCTTAGGAAACAAAACAAATTTAAGAAATAAAATCAATGACTAATTTTGTAGAAATAAATCTAACTTAATTGAATTTTGGAAGAAGACATTAACTCATGTTAGTACTGTTCACATGAACAGTACCATGAATAGTGTTTTTGGCTTTTGTCGGTTTGATTTGGCATTCCGTTCCTTTGGTCTTCTTGTATAACTTGGACTGAATCAAAAAGAAAATGAGAATAAGTTGGTGAACACAAACAAGGGTGGGATCATGGGAGCAAAGGGATATTCATTTAATAATCGATTCTTTATCTCTACTTTTGTTTTTCTTAACTCATATAATAACCAATTTCAAAGTTCTTTCGTTCTTCAAAGAATTATTGCTTTCCGATTAAAGTTCCATGGTTCTGCTGGTGTAAGAACCATTTTATGCTAAATGTATATAACAAGCATCATCATTCAATCTATAAGAGTCTATATCCAACAAACTCAGCAATTTAACTAACACTCACTTTGGTATGTATTATAGAATTAAAAATATAATTCATTATTACATATGTAGTTGTTTGGTATGATTTATAGTATATATTTATATTTGAAATAAATATAATCTAAAATCTTCAAATAAGTTAGAAGGTGTTTATCATTATCGTGATAATCTATTATTATTCTTTGTCTAGTGGTACCAAACAGTTATTATTTATGACTCATAACTTATTATAATAAATGATTTGTCATATATAACTTAAACATAAATATAAACTGTATCAAAGAGAGCATAAAATAGACCAAACATTGCCCTCCATAGCTCCATATATGGATGTTATCTTTGCTGAAACTATGTTCCAGCTTCCATTTTTCCAACCCATTATTTTGATAATCCATACACAGTGTAAACAAGTTTAAAGTCAAACTCCTAAGTTGTAGAGAGTCTAGAGACTATCGAACCTTTGACCCAAAAAGCTGAATTGGGTTCTCATTTCAAACAGTTTTTCATCTACTCGTACTACCAACTTCAGTGCCTAAACAAATTGGGTATCAAAGTCATCCAGAAGTCGAATAACTAGAGGAGCAGACATACAAATTTCCAATTATACATTGTAATTAACTGTTTAATGTTTCGTTAACATACAAAATGATTATGGTATTATTAAGAGCAAAATAAAAGAACAGAGGACCAAGCACAGGGGTTTAGAGGATGAGAAATGCTCACCTCCCTGAGCATCACTGGAGAGGGATTTCTGATTGAGTTGATGGATATTTTCATCTAGGGAAATGAGGAAAACCACGAAAGTGAAGTGGATTTTTCCCCACGAACTCGAGAGAAATCAAAAGTGAGGAGTAAAGGAACGATGATGGAACTGAAGAAATGCAAGCCATGTTCTTCGATTATCTTATTCTTATTTTTTAGTGACTTTTCTTCATTCGGTAATCGGCAATGACAAGTTCAGCTTAATTTTCAGCGAAAACTGAGAAGGGCAAAATTTACTAAGTTTGAGGAAGAAGAGAGAAAGAGAGAGATAGAGAGAAAGGACATACCTTTTCCGGTATCACGAGGTAGAGGACGATGTTGCAGGGCTCTCTCCGTTCAGTGTTGGTGATGAATGTCGGGAGTGAATGAAAATATATCAGGAGACTCTTTTTGTCATTTTGATTCCCCAGTTTATTCCAGGAAAAAAAAGGCAGAAATTTTTTGTTCCTTGATTCTTGATTTTAAAGGCCTCTTTACCTGGTAATTCTTGGGAATAGAAAATTAAATTAGATTTACCAAACAAAATTCCACTCCAAACCATTCCTTCGGAGTAGGAATCACCGAAATCAAGAATCAAAAGTCTTATAAACAGGGTGGAGCAGTGTGTGTGAGAATGTGAGAGAGGAATCACACAAGGAGTTTACTTCTTTCCACCACATGTCACTTAAAAAATTTTAAGAACTCGACCAGTCTGATCAGATTACAGACAGGATAGGGTTCCAGTTTATGTGGGGCCTCAGGTTTGCTGATGGTTAAGCACGGAGCAGGAATGCCAGACCAGCAAATTTGAGAAGCTTTTCTTAAAGATGGGAAGGAAGTAAAAAGCAGGTTGTGAAATTTTTTTCCTACACCTACAGTTGCATACACCATTACCCAAGTTTTTGCCCCTCGGAAAATGATGCAGGAATTTCAACCATATGGATATCTAGGCTCATAGTGTGAATCAAGCTCTGTTGAATGGAGGTATAAACATAAATTTATTTAAGCCACTGTGCACAGTGTCAAACAATTGAGCGAACCAATAAATTAGTAGGGATGTAAAAGGATACTAAAAAATCCATAATTCGATTTGCATCTGTATCCATTTAAAGGTATCCGGATATGAATTCAGATAATCCGGAACATAATCTATCTGATTCGTATAGATATCCAACTAATGATAAAAAATTAAGTAGCTAATGATCTTGAGGGCTCTTGAAGATTCGACATGTTCCAGAGAACAAGGTTCAAGATACTGAGTTCATAGTTATCAAGGTGACAAGGCGATCCAAGGCGTTTGAGGCCATCCTGGGCGCCTAGGCGTCGCCTAGGCAACCAAGGCGTTCCCAGCGTATTTTTTTTTATTTTTAAAATATTAATGCTATATTAATGTTTATATATATATATATATATATATATATGCAACATTCTACATAAATAAACATTTAAGACATAGCTTAATTAATATAAGAAAACCAACAAAGAAACAAATAATTGAGTTAAGTAGGCAACACGTATTTATAACTAACATTTGCTTATTTTTAACAAATTTTACCGGAGCGTAACTCCTTTAATATATTTCGGATTCAAGCAATCTCAAATTCATTGCAAAGCTAGTATAATCAGCTTTCTAACAAATCTTAGATTGCTTGAATCCGAGTTATAATGAAGGAGTTACACTCCGGTCAAACCTTGTTCGAAGTACGCGAATGTTGTTAAAAGTCGTCTGAATGTAAATTATTTTTTGGGCATCAAAGCAAGAGATTATTTTGACGCGCTCTTGGTTTTTAGTGATGTTTTACTATAATAAGATTTATGGAATTTTTATATTTGGAAAAAAATCTAGCATTTTGAAGTTGAAAATCACCCCCGCACCCGAAAATACGATTTTTGTTCTTGAACTGGAGGGTTGATTTTTTATCCTTCTGGAATTTGAATTTTAAACTATTTTTATTGGATTCAAATAGAGGGTATTTGCTTATTTATGAATAATATCTTAAGTAAATGTTTCTTTAAACGTTTACTTAAATGATATTAGTCATAAATAAGTTTTGTTTGATAAATGTTGTTCCTGTCTAGCTTAATAAATCCTGTGAAGCAAATTCAAAGATCAAAGGGGAAAAAAAACACATATAAGACCCAAGGCGACCGCCCAGGCATTCTAGGCGCCCAAGGCGTCCAAGGCGGCGCCCAGAGAGCCTGGGCAACACTCATAAGGCGCCCAGGCGCCCAGGCCCTGGAATCACACCTGGACGCCTAGGTGTCGCCTAGGTGCCGCCTAGGCGACGCCTTGACAACTATGACTGAGTTGTCTTGGGCTTCGACCAAAACTCAGTCGAAACCTGGTATTTTTCCCAGAAAACCTTGAAACCATGGTTTTGAGGCCTACAACTTTTATTGTTTTTTGGTAGCCTATTTAAACCTTTTTACACCTATTTCTCATGTTAGCTTGAGACATCCAAAATAATAACATGTGTGGACCCAAGTTTGCTAGTGTACACTGAAGGCTGAATGCTATTGTACACTAGCAAACTAAGCCACATTGCCCTAAGCCCCTAACTATTAAGCACTAACATCATCTAATAATAATATAAGTATTGAACATAAAATTATGGAATTAAAATAGTAAAAGCATTCATTTAATACATTTAAGTCTCACCAACCAATTCCACATTGAGCTCTGTGGTACATCTAAACCACGAGCAGCATACCACTGATGATGGCGATAACACTCCTCTAACTGCAGCACATATGTGTCCCACGACATAGCTTGGGCTTAGTTCCTCTGATAGTCGCCAACAGCCCACGTATATACATAATCATCAGCATAATGTAGGTATCCTAGTCGAGGGAAAAGCTGATCGAGTGAGATAGCGGGTGGAGCAAGAGTATGCAAAAACATAGGAGGAGGAAATGAGAAAATGGAATCGACAAATGATAACCAACCCTAAGTCACCTCCAAAGTTCGACGTCTAGGTCAAAACCAGATCTCAGTTTCAACACTAACCGAGACAAGGCATGAGATGTTAGGAGTTTGAGTCCAATACTAAATCTGTAGGAATGGATTGCCAAGTGTCACATTGTAGTGCATTTGAGTCTTAGAGTCCCAGTCGGAGTGAAAGACTATGGCGCGAATGGTCGAGTCCGACTAGTTCGGGATGACAGCTGTCGCTCTTCAGATGAGTCCTATTCCGAGTAAACCATCGCCGAGTGCGAAACGGATCCTACTAGGAAACCGGCCTCTGTAATTGTGATGGAATCGGTTTGAGAGACTTAAGGGCAAAGGATGTAGTCCTATATGTCGTGCCCTATAAGGAATAGGCCTCCATGGATGGAGACTCGGTTGATTTCACTATTGTCTAGACGTATGCCCCGAGCGTACCGTAAGCATAGCTGAGTGAGCCGAGGACATGTACACTCGGCTTCAGCCAAATGAAGTGCTATGTGTCAGCTTTTTGTTGAGGGGTATATTTTCCCCCTAATAGGATACAATAGATCAGAAATTATAAAAAATAAATAAATAAATAAATAAAGCAAATGCAAGACATGCTGCTATTCAAATTTCTAAAAACTAACTTCAAAAATAAAATTATTTTCAATCAATTTAATCAATAAAATATGTTGGATATAATTGGAAATTCATATGGTAAACCCATAGTACCATGAACTCCCATGCAATGACAACCTTGGAATCAAAGAACGTCAGTCCAATGCATTCTTACATTTTTCTGTCTTTTATTTTTCATGTGTTTAACTTTTTTTAAAGGTTTATGAAGATTTTCATGTTACAGTAGATTTAGGCCAGCAACACCCAACTTTAATAATTGTCAGATATAGGCAACTTGAATTAAGTCAACCTTGCCTTGGGTTGACATATAGGTGACTTGGTCCATGTTTCGCAACACTTGTATGCCTTACGGGAATGTTTTTATGTCAAGAGCATTTCTGCGCATTACTCCCGGAGAGCACTTCTACAAGATAAACTGTGTTTGATAAGGGGTTCGTAAGAAGTGTTTCTGGATCATGAAAGAAGCTGAAATACATCTGGAAGGTATTTTAACATAAGCATTTTTGGCACTTCTATAATATCCTATTTCACTATAACATGTGTATCACTTCCTTGTTTCAAATTAGAGTTCAAAGATAGCATGTCAACATCTTTTTGCTTACCATTACTATATATAACAAAGAATTAACAATAATTCACTTTCTTTGTTAACAGTATTTCTCTTCCACATCAACAAATCCAATCCAAACATAGTTAACCTAATAGATCTTCATTCCCAAGCATAGACAATGTATTTCACAAATTTAATACAGACAATGCAATTCACATTTCATTTCACAAATTTCCTCTCTACTCGAGTACACACACCTATGGTCCCACACACAGAGTACAGAGACACACAACCGATCAAACGAAAGAACACACACAAACATAAAAGCTAAAAGCGAGAGAGATAAAGTATGAGCTAGGCCCTTTTACCTGAACTTCTAATTCCTGAAGGTGTTGAATAGATTCCGGAAGGAAGTAAACAGGCAATTAATAGCTGATTTAGGAACCCAACAATTGCCAACAGACCCTAAAAATTCAAAAACCAAAATAACATTAAGGGGCAGAGACCTGCCTTCGAGAACAAGCACCCAAAAAATAAATAATTGCAGTAAGAGTAGGAGGATTGGGAAAGTAACATGGGAATTGGCAGAAAGAATAACCATAGGGGCGGTGAAAGGTGAAGAGACTTGCAAAGACTGCCGAAAACAACTTACAGAAACAGCAGAGTTGCAGGGAAGAGCGGCGGTAAACAAGAGCACGCAAAAAAAGAGAGAAAGGGCGCTACATTCTCAAAGGAGAATTAGGGTCTCAGTTTTTCCAGATTTTGCACAAGTGGACTGGTGGAGGGCGGACGAAGAAGAGGGGGTAAATGAGAGAGAGAGAGAGAGAGAGAGAGAGAGAGAAAGAGAGAGAGGGCGGAACTCTGCAGCAGTAGACTGAAGTACAGAGAGAGCCGACAGCGATTGTCGGAGATAGATTCCGAAGATACCGGGGGGGGGGGGGGGGGGGGGGCGTGGGGGAGAGGGAAAGGGATGGCGATGGAGGCGTACCTGTAATCTGGATTACGTTAGGGAGAAGCAAAGCTGAAATGTCGGCTCTGGTTGTCTGCCAGCTGCTCTGAGAGTGAAGAAGCCGTTTCATTTGCAATAAAAGGACAAAACAAAAAAAAACAAAAAAAAACCGTTTCATTTGCATTGTCTTTTGGATCCATTTTTATTTTTGTTTTTTATCTATATATTAAAATTTATATTTGAAAATCATTTTTGATAAAAAAAAAAAAGGAAATTGATGCATACTCTCCTCCCCCAATGATTCGGGAGGAGAGGGGTACGCCCCCATTGGATGGCCGACACGTAAGACTTAGGTGAATCCAAGCCCTCCATCTGAGCTAACATTGAGTGAACAAACTGAGCCAACAAGGGGTGTCAGCTTAGATGGAGGGTTTGGATTCACCCTAGCCTCATGTGTCGGCCATCCAACGGGAGCATCTCCCTCCTCTTGAATCACTGGGAGGAGAGGATTTGAATCCATACTTTTACCCGATTTCCAATTACTCTGAAAAGTTGCTAAACCGGACAAGTTACCCCCTGGTTCAACTGTTCTTAACCATATAGGGTAAATGTACAATTTTACCCCTTAGGTCACTTTTACAATTTCTTCAAAAAGACAAAAATATCATTTATCTTTGTTTTAACATTCCATTCCCTTCATTACCCTTCTTTCTTTGTAATCGTTGGGAGAAGAACTTCGTCGTCGATATTGTTGGGGGAAGAAGTTCAGCGCAGCGCTGCCGTCCGTCAGGTAAGTTGTCGTCGTCGTCGTCCCTTTTCTTCCCTGTTTCAGTTGCCGTTTTTCCCTATTTTGTTCGTTTTCTTCTTCCACTCTTCAGCCAGAGATTTATTCCTTAACATAGTGCTCCCTATTTTGTTGTCAACGTTCCCTATTTTGTTCGTTTTCTTCCTCCACTCTTCAGCCAGAGATTTATTTCTTAACATAGTGCTCCCTATTTTGTTGCCGTTGTTGTCCTTATTTTGGTGTTCCCTATTTTGTTCATTCGCTATTTGCGATAGTGTTTGCAGACAAAATCTATAGCTTAATCCCCACAAAAATTGGTTGTTGCACACTAAAGGGCATCTTGTAAGACCCGCACTCCATGAATCCGATCTAAACCTCTATTTCATATTGTAACTGGTCTTTCAATCATAACCGGACTAGACGGGACGAGCGGATGACAATCAGGTACGAAACAGATCAAAACTTATGATAGTTTTTTTATATCGGTCTCATGATACCGGTCTACATACTGGTTAACTGGTATGTCTGTGCGAGCAGACTAATCAGATTTGGAAACGGATCTCTATGGGTCCTGCTTGCCAGATCTCAGCCCTAGAGACTTTCTTAACGTAAGAAAACTTTTCTAAACTCCATCTTAGCCTATATAAGGACTCCTAAACCTCCTTAAACCTCTTTGATTGATTCTCACAAACCCTAGAGAGGAGAAGGATATCTGAAGAGGAGAAAGAGCTGAGAAAGGTTGAAGAGGAGTCTTCGTTGGACGAAGAACACCGTAATTCGCAAGCCAACGGTAAGTACATGTACCTCTTCTTAGTTATGTTGTTGATGATTGATCAATATCATGCAAGGCTAGGAATTGATCTAAAACCCTTAATTTGTCGTCAAACCCTAATTCGACCAATTAACTAGATATGAGTTCTAAACTAGGGATTTTTAGCATAAGATTTGGAATGAAAGATAAAAACAAACCCAATCCATAGCTAAGGCCTATAATGCATAGGTGAACCCTTGAAGACGAAGCTGGAAGATCGACGGAGACAAAGCACCAAGTTGGTGGTCGCACGAGAGCACATCGGTCAACCATACCAGTCGCACCACATGCGACTAGTACAGTAAAGGGTATCTCTCGAGAATCGGCCAAGGGGGGACCGTTGGACCATACCGGTCGCACCATCCCCACAGTGCCGTGATCGGTACCTGCCACCGGTATGCATTGTATAGGGTGTTTTTGACCCAGTTGGTTTTCGACCGACGTAAAACCTATGAAACTAATTTTAACTCAACCCTAACATCGTGTAGGACCTTGTGTTAACAAGATTGGACTCTGTGACGGGGAGCAAGCTAGCAATCAAGCATCAGGTAAGGGAATCGGACCCAAACCCTAATTAACTAATAACAGTAAAATGTTATTAATAATTACCTTGTTATATGGAGTGTTGTCTGTGCATATTCACATGTCATATTTACTTTCAGTTATTATATTCTGTTCATGCATACTCTGTAAGACCCGCACTCCACTAACTTAGTCTAACTGTGTCATGCCAGGTCTTCCCATCATAGCTGGACCAAGTGGACCGATCGTGTGAAGATGGATCATAAAACCAAGTATGAATCGAGTTAAAATGCTCAAAAGTATACGTAGGGTCACATACCTAGGTAGGTACGGTCGACCATATGGAAAGAAACAATGGTCACTGATCAATGACCCTACGGTCGATGTTTTCGACCCTACGATCAACGGGTTCTACCACCGTAGCCATCGACCGTGAGACCCCAGATCAGACTCCGAATTGGGAACATTCCTAATTTGAGGAGTTCTTTCCTAATTGAAAGAGGACTCTATATGGAGAGTTTTCCTCTATGTAAAGGATGTCCCTCAGTCATTTTTCACTCTTTTAGAACATTAATAAACCCTAGAGAAAGAGAAGGGAAGAGAAGGAGAAGAAGAAAAGGCTAAGGAGAGGATTTTGCTGAGAAGAGATTGGTTTTTTATCACAGGCAAAGGTATGAACTAAATCTCTAGAGATATAAACTCTAAGGAATAAGACTTCTATGGAGGTTAGGAGATATCAACCTATTATGATCTATGTGATTCCTTGAGAAAATCCCAAGGATAACCATGAAGGATGAGTTTGATGATTAGGGTTCATAAGAAACTACTAATGATGGTCATAGAATGACCTTAGGATAAACTCAATTGAAGAGTAGAGAAATTAACACAAGAAGAACTCGAATTGCATGTAGTCTATGACCAGAAATCTCAAGGTCACAGCTACGGTTGACCATAGCATGACCAGCATGACCAGAGGATCGACCATAGGCATTCGAAAAGATTTCAGAAATCATATGGTCGCAACTACGATCGCACCATATGTGACCGTAGGGTATCGACCGTAAGCAGTAAGGTTGACACAGTATGAGACCATAGGACCAATCAGACACATATCAATGCTCTATTTTGATTTTTGACTACTGTAACATGTTACATATGAACCCTAACTTAAATTCATATAACTTTTAGGCTATAAAATCGTTCAAATAGAATTACAAGGCTTGGAAGGAGATCGAGGTTTGTTAACATGTGAGGGAACAAGACCTAAATTAATTGGCTAATAACAAGCTATTTTACTTATTGAGTCTAATGCCATGATTGATTCTATGCTTGTAAGTTTGTAGTGTGCATCTCACATGTCATCCAATATTCTTGTTATTACTACCCATGCATATTTTTTATGTCTATTTATAATATGATGATGATAATGATGCTAGGAATAGGCATGTGATTATGTGTGTGTGGTTAGTGTGCTTGATGCGAGTGGAGCATCAGGGGGAGGACGTGGCATTGTGGTCTTTGACCTAGTCACCAGACTCTAACTCTATCTCTACTCAAGTCATGTTCTTTGACATCGTCGTATCGTCATTATCTTAGCAGAACTATTACATCGTAGGGCATTAGGGGAGGTGGTCTCGGATCGTGTAGTTTTCGACTCTGCCGGGGGGCCTTAGCTCTATCTCTATGGATGTATTGAGGGATGCTAGGGTGAGGCCTTTAATACACTATTTGGCATTAGGATTGGTTAGTTGCGAGCCCAGTTTGCAAGCCCTCGCCAATAGGGGCTTACGTGTTGGTATGGGTAGGGCATCAGGGGAAGTATTGGCGGTGTGTGATCCGGACACTTTATCTCTATCTCTATTCCATGGTGGGTACATGTGGGACGGCAATGGTGTTTGATCCATTGGGCAGATTCACACACTCGTGTATAGAGGTGTGGGAGCCACCAAACTTTTCTATAGCACATTGTAAACTTAAAACCAGACCAAAGATATGAATTCAATGCATGCATATGTTTGTCGCATTGTTTTGTTTGCTCACTAAGCCATGATGTGTGTTCACCCTTTCGACATCGAATATTTTTAGTTGATGATGCAGGTCTTACTGTTGAAGATTACGTGAATGCACCGATGTATGGACACGTTGCGGCCATGGACGTAGAAGCTATTGAAGATGCGCATGATTCATCATGCGAGTGCAATCAGTGCATATTCGATTAGTTTAGCTATATTTGATTATTGGAACATGTAATGGATTATTTACTTTTATGTCTTGAGTCATTTAAAGATAACTGGATTAAGTAATTATTTATCATTGTTAGATACTCAGTTCATTATCTATAAGACTTTCGCTTATTTGTTCATTACCTCTAATTATTACTGTGGAATGTGTGTGTGGTTTGACATGGTGGGTACGACCTATACGAGATCCTAGTTGAACCGTTGGTTTATTGGCGGTTCATCACACTAATCTGGTTATATCAGAATTGGGGTGTGACATACTCGCTATGCTAGGATTGTGTGTTAGACGTGTGAATGTTTTCATTGGTGTGTGGAATGGGAAGGGCCTGGGGTCTTGGATCATTCTTCATACTGGCACCTTTTCGTATCGCTACTATCTTAACATGCTTGGTACCGATAGGGTATCAGGGGGAGGACATGATACTGTGGTCTCTGGCCTGACCACTAGACTCGAGCCCCACCTCTATGCCATAGGGAGCTGTGCTGGGATAAGGCCTACTGTGATGACATATAGGATTGGTTAGTGATGAACCTACTTGCAAGCCCTCGCTAATAGGGGTGTAGGTGTTGGTACGATAGAGGGTATTAGGGGGAGGATGTGGGATGGAGGCGCAACTTGCCTACCAGACTCTAGCTTTATCTCTATACCGGAGTGAGTGATGTGGGGCGACAACAATGTGTGATCCGTTGGGCGTGCTCACACTCTCATGCATGAAGGTGCAGTGGCAGCCAAATCTTACCATAGCATAGTGCAAGTATACCAGACCAAATGTGAATGTTATTCATGCATATTGTTGTTGTATTGTCTGATTTTCTTACTGAGCTAAGTTGTGAGCTTACCCTTGTATATACACCAATTTTTTTAGATGTTGATACAGGCTATACTGTGGAGGACTACGTGGATGCTCAAGTGTATGGACGTGTTGCTGCCTTGAAAGTGCAAGCAAGGGAGGACGAGCATGACGCTTCATGCTAGTGCCCTTACTGCGTGTACCTATAGGATGTTATTGATTTAGTTATTTTATTTCAATTGAATTTTATAAACTATGTAAAAATATTTATTTACATTTTGGTTTATTGAATAATTGAGATAATTTATTTTAGTATCAATAGAATACTCAACTCATTTAATTTAAAACTTCCGCTGTATCTATTTATATTCTGATTATGGTTATATGCAATGGTTTATGTAAGTGGATACAGTCTTATCGAGATCCTGGTGTGAACTGTTGGTATAGTGAATGTTCACTCACACTTCTGGTTCAGTCGAAATTGGGGTGTGACACATCTTGCGATAGTGTTTTTCAGAAAAAGAAAATGGGTTGGGACGACGATGGTATGGCTGCTTTAAAGCAACCATCCCGTAGTGCACTCCCTTTATTTCTCTCTTACTCGGTCCATCTCTGAAAACAAAATCCCACCTATTTTGTTTGTTTTCTTCTTCCTGCTTCTTCGATCTACGAGAAATCCATTGCAAAAACATGGAGAAATGGGTCACTAATAAAACCCATTTCTGCAAATTGAGTTTTGTAACATACAACAGGGAAGAGTTCAACAACTAGTTGTGTGTAATGCGAATTTTTTACTATTTATATTCTATTTATTTAGTATTTCATTTCTTTATTATTGATAGGAATTCTCTTGTTAAAGAGTAGGGAAACCCAAGATGGATGGCTTCATTGAGTTCTAACTCCATCAACTCTAAGCCGTTTAGGTTTCAAGACATCAATTGTACATGTGGCTTAAGTGTAAGACCCGCACTCCACTAACTTGGTCTAGCCGTGTCGTGCCAGGTCTTCCCATCATTCCTAGACCAAGTGGACCGAGCGTGTGAAGATGGATCACAAACTAGGTATAAAAATCGACTCAACATCCAAAACTGTATGCATATAGTCGCATACTTGGGTAGGTACGATCGATCATATGGAAAGAAACAATGGTCACTGATCCAGGACCCTACGATCGATGATTTCAACCCTACGATCGATGGGTTCTGCGATCGTAGCCATCGACCATGAGAATCCAGATCAGACTCTGAGTTGGCAACTTTCCTAATTTGAGGAGGAGTTCTTTCCTAATTGAAAGATGACTCTATATGGATAGTTTTTCTCTATATAAAGGATGTCCCTCAATCCTTTTTCACTCTTTTAGAACATTAGTAAACCCTAGAAAAAGAGAAGGGAAGAGAAGGAGAAGAAGAAAAGACTAAGGAGATTAAGGAGAGGATTTTGCTGAGAAAAGATTGACTCTTTATCAAAGGCAAAGGTATGAACCAAATATATGGAGATGTAAACTCTAAGGAATAAAACTTCTATGGAGGTTAGGAGATATCAACCTATTATGATCTATATGATTCCTTGAGAAAATCCTAAGGATAACCATGAGGGATGAGTTTGATGATTAGGATTGATAAGAAACTACTAATGATGGTCATAGGATGACCTTAGGATAAATCCAATTGAAGAGTAGAGGAATTGACACAGGAAGAACTCGAATTGCATGTAGTCTGTGACCAGAAATCTCAAGGTCGCAGCTACGGTCGACCATAGCATGACCAGCATGACCAGAGGATTGACCATAGGCATTCGGGAAGATTTTAGAAACCATATGGTCACAGCTACGGTCGCACCATATGCGACCGTAGGGTATCGACCATAGGCAGTAAAGTCGATACAGTATGAGACCATAGGACCAATCAGACACATATCAATGCTCTATTTCGATTTTTGACTACTGTAACATATTACATATGAACCCTAACTTAAATTCATATAACTTTTAGGTTATTAAATCGATTCAAAGAGAATTACAAGGCTTGGAAGGAGATCAAGTTTTGTTAACAGGTGAGGGAACAAGACCTAAACTAATTGGCTAATAACAAGCTATTTTACTTATTGAGTCCAATGCCATGATTGATTTTATACTTGTATGTTTGTAGTGTGCATCTCACATGTCATCCAATATTCCTGTTATTACTGTTTATGTATATTTATTTATGTCTATTTATAATATGATGATGATGATGATGCTAGGAATAGGCATGTGATTATGTGTGTGTGGTTAGTGTACTTGATGCGAGTGGAGCATCCGGGGGAGGACTTAGCATTGTGGTATTTGACCTAGTCACCAGACTCTAGCTCTATCTCTACTCAAGTCTTGTTCTCTGACATCGTCGTATTGCCATTACCTTAGCAAAACTATTATGTTGTGGGGCATCAGGGGAGGTGGTCTCGGACAGTGTAGTCTTTGACTCTGCCGGGGGGCCTTAGCTCTATCTCTATGGACGTATTGAGAAATGCTGGGGTGAGGCCTTGGATACACTGTTTGGCATTAGGATTGGTTAGTTGCGAGCCCAGTTTGCAAGCCCTTGCTAATAGGGGCTTACGTGTTGGTATGGATAGGGCATCAGGTGAAGTGTTGGCGGTGTGTGATCCAGACACTTTAACTCTATCTTTATTCCATGATGGGTGCATGTGGGACAACAATGGTGTTTGATCTATTATGCGGATTCCCACACTTGTATATAGAGGTGCGGGGGCCACCAAACCTTTCTATAGCACATTGCAAACTTAAAAACTAGACCAAAGATATGAATTAAATGCATGCATATGTTTGTCGTATTGTTTTGTTTGCTCGCTGAGCCATGATGTGTGCTCACCCTTTCGACGTCGAATATTTTTAGTTGATGATGTAGGACCTACTATTGAAGATTATATGAGTGCATCGATGTATGGACATGTAGCGGCGATGGACGTGGAATTAAGGGAGGAGACGCATGATTCTTCATGCGAGTGCAACCACTGTGTTTACGATTAGTTTAGCTATGTTTGACTACTATAACATGTAATGGATTAATTATTTTTATGTCTTGAGTTTTGGAGATAATTAGATTAATTATTTATTATCATTGTTAGACACTCAGTTCATTATCTGTAAGACTTCTGCTTATTTGTTTATTACCTCTGATTATTACTATGGAATGTGTGTGTGGTTTGATATGCTGGGTACGACCTATGCGAGATCCTGGTTGAACCGTTGATTTATTGGCGGTCCATCACACTAATTTGGTTAGACCAGAATTGGGGTGTGACACTAAGAGTAGCAGTAAAGATTTCAGAGTCGAAACAGAATAAGAATATGCTTTATTATTGTTGTCTGAACAAGCATTGCAATTTTTTTCGTTGGTGTTCTCCTATGGGAGAAGAAGTGAAAAATGACATGGTGGACAATGGCAATGAATTGCAAAGTTTGAACAACAGTATCCGCTCTCCGAAGACAATTGTGAAGAAATTGGAGAACTTAGAGAAGTTGGTTGTAGATTTGAAGACAATGTGCCAATTAACATTTGCTTTTTGTGTTGTAGTGTTTATTGTTGTCTTTGTAAAAGTATGATTGCCCATCATGTTTGGTTGAGCAATTTTTTGACAATGGAGAACTTCAATGTAATATGACTTTATGTTAAATGTTGGTAGCCAATCTTGTTTCAAATTTGTGAAAAAAGTGATTGTTCCAGCTTAGGTGATCGACTCACTTATATTTAGGTTTCTTTGCTATAATAGTATCTGAACAACAAGGCCTGAAGGTGAAATTTGAAATCCCAATTATATCACCTCTGTAATATGTAACTGAAGATAATCATTTTCTTGATCCCTCATTATGTGTATATTGGGTTACAATTGAACATCACTACCAAAACCATCCAAAACCATCACTGCAAACAACAATTTCAACATAAAAATGGAGTCTGAAACATAACTGATCTGTTACAGTCATCCAAAACCATCACTGTTCATCCTAAAGTAACTTTTACAGTCATCCAAAACCATTGCTGCAAACAACAATTTCAACATAAAAAGGGAGTCTGTGTCACACCACAATTCCGACTGAACCAAAAGTGTGAGTGAACCGTCTCCAAACCAGCGCTTACATCAGGATCTCAATAGACCATGTCAACAAACCATTCCAAGCAAACTAATCATAATCAAAGAAATATAGCAGTGGAATCTAATAATAAATGAACTGAGTTTCTAATTGTAATAAATAATTATTCCAATTTTGCCGGCATCCACAATCATAAATAATAAATTAATACATTGTCTGTACCCAATTGAAAGAATAAATAAATAACTCTAAAGGAACACATGGTAAGAGCACTCGTATGAGGCATCATGTTTGTCTTCCACTATCTGTGAATCTATAGTAGCCACTGTACCATAACCTGGAGCAGCCATGAAGTCCTCAACAGTGTAACCTGCATCAACATTTGAAAAAGAGTATATATATACGGGATGAGCTCACAACTTAGCTCAGTAAAATAGAAGACAATGCAACATACAAAATGCATGAGATAACATTACAATTGGGTCAGGTAAAACTTGCAAAATCTAATGGTAAGGTTTGGTGGCCACCGCACCTCCATGCACGAGAGTGTGAGCACACCCAACAGTCAGACTCTGATCTACACTACTATTGTTGCCCCACTTCACTCACTTCGATATAGAGATAGAGTTAGAGTCTAGCAGGCAGGCAGAACCACCATCCCACGTCCTCCCTCTGATACCCCATACCGCACCAACACCTAAACCCCTGTTGGGCAGGGCTTGCAAGTGGGTTCTATTTCTAACCAGTCTTATATGTCATCACAGTATCTATGGCCCTATCCCATCACTACTCCCTACGACATAGAGATAACTCTTGAGTCTGGTGGGCAGGCTGAGCCACAATCCCATGTCCTCCCCCTGATACCCTATTCGCACCAAGCTCGTTAAGGTAGACGGCGATACGAAAAAGTGTTAGTGTGAGGATATATCCAGAGCTACACTCCCCTTTACATTCCACACACTAATGAAAACATTCACATGCCTAACGAACATCATCCCTAGCATATGAATATGCATGAACATATAATAAAATTAAATAACAAGATGACATGTGATATGCACAGGCAACAAGCAATAGATACAAATATAGATACAGATACAAAGGTTTACTATTTATTAGTTAGTTAGGGTTTGGGGTCTTGTCCCTTACCTGACGCGTGATTGCAAGTCTGCTCTGCATCACAATATCCACTCACTATAGTTAGGCTGGTATGTGCCTACGGTATATACAGCAGGAACACACTGCAGGCTCTTTGTCAAGCCGGTATGTGTCAGAGATATATACCATAAGACCATACCTCAGGACTTGAGTCCAGCCGGTATGCCCTGCGGTATAGCATACCGCAAGAACTCTTTGTCCAACCGGTATGGGTCCAAGACTCGGTTTTTCAGACCTCCTTCTTCCATTAGTCATCGGCTTTGTTTCAGGGTCCCTCCTACACCATTCTAAGGTAAGGATACTTATTAGGGTTAGACTACTTATCGTTTAACATCGTAGAACAACGTTTCCATCTTTCTCATGATGGATTCCAATGCGGACTAAGGTTTTACAGTTCTAGGGTTTTGGATCATTATGCCGTTTCATGGTTTTGATATGTAATCCCAACATCAATACAGAGGTTAAGCACTTACAAGTGTTTATTGAATGGCGGTGCTCTCCTCCAAAGGAAAATCCTTTCTCGCACAACCTCCTTCCTCTTTGCTCCTTCTTAGATCTCTTCTAGATGGCTCTAGGGTTTGAGAGTTTTTGGAAAGGATCTAAAGAGAAGGAATGATGCATATATTTAGAATGGTCTCCTACGTCTAAAAGGTTTCCTAAACTCAAATTTGGAGTGTGAGACCCACTGGAGTCTGTCCACACTCGTACACACATACCAGTTGCACATACCAGTCTTACTCTGAGTGAGACCGGTATGTAAAAATTGAGTTTTTGAGTATCGTTTCTCATACTTGGACATCATGGTTGGTCACTCAGCCTTGCCTTCCGGTCCTGTTATGATTGGGAGCCTGTCACAACGTAAATCATAAGTTAGACCAGGTTTTCAGAGTATGGTTCTTACAGTCTGAAACCATCACTGTTCATCCTAAAATGACTTTTTCAGTCATCCAACAAAACCATAACCAAAACATAAAGAATCATCCAAAGTTTAGAACAGTAACTGAAACCATAAAAATTCATCCAACTGTTACTTTTATAGTCATCCAATAAACTTCCTCATCCAAATGTAAAATAGACATAAAAAGTCATCCAATTCTTTCGTCATTGCTTCTAGCTCTTTTCCTATTCTGTGTTGCCTTCTCTGCTTTTTTCTCCTTCAGTTCGGCTTGAATGTTGGTAGCATTTGGGGTAGTAGTTTTTTGTGATGATCTTTTTTGCATGGGAGAACGGGAGATGCCATCCACTTCATTGGCCATTCTTTTTCTCTACATAAAACAAACAAAATTTAAGGTAAGTAATAAGAAGACAATTTTGCACCTAACTGCAAAGGTAGTAATAATACCTTTACTCTTTATTTCCCTCTAACAGGTGTCAATTGACAAGTTCTTTTGTTATGGCCAATTTGTTTGCAGTTCACACATCTACCAGTTCTTGATCTCCTCCTAAAATCCGAAGCTACTGGTTCTTTAGCTTCTCTTCTTCTATTTTGACGAGGACTCCCAGTTAAACTTCTCAATGGTGGAGCTTGTACAACATCATCACCTTCCTCTACTTTCAATACTGCCAGATCTAGAAATGAGCGGATCAATTCACCATAGGTCTGCATATATCAGTAAGTGGTGTAGTATTCATGGCAATAGTCTTCAATGTTTTTTCTTTTCACTACCATGGTAGCTTTGCATGCTTACATGGCAGTCCAGAACTTTCCCAATAATCACAGCCACAAGACATAGCATTCAGCTTGACAGTGTACCTGCTCCTCTCATCCTGAACCTCAAACTCATCTCCTACTTCCTTATCTCGTTGTCTTTCATCCCCTACTTCTTCATCTCCTAGTCCTTCATCCCCTATTTCCTCATCTCCTAGTCTTTCATCTCCTACTTCCTGAACAACTGCATGATCATCTCCTACACAATCTTCATCTTCATCACTACTCAGATCGAGTACCTGTATGTTTGCCATACTGGAGGAAGCTCCAGGTGTAAATTTCCTTGATCTTTTCATATAATCTCTGCCACATCCCTGAATGGTCACAGAAGAATTACTAATGTCCCCAATATTGTTACTCACTCTAGTAATGGAAAATCTATTCACAATAGGGGTACATACAGTCCTCTCAGCTACAATCTTCTGAGCTACAGTCTTCCTCTTCTTTAGCCTCTTCATGAGCTCCTTCTTGAACCCATTGACTTTATAATCAATGGAAAATTCCTTACTGACCTCAACTCCATAGATGAAACAATGTATAGGTTGATCCTCATTCTTGTATTCTTCAAACATTTTTGTTACATCCTTGTCACGTGCTAAAACAAGTTCTTTAACACCATCTGGTAGAAACACCTTAACTGAGAATGTCACTGTCTTTCCATCTGGTATATCTTTCTGGCAATTCAGGTGCTTCTGTAGCCTTTCTTTGTAAGAAGAGCCGGATTAGGACCAGTTTTCGTGCCCCTTCGTGGGTGAATGAATGGGTTGGGTGCCCAGTACTGACACTGACTTGGGAACCACACCAAGGTGTATGCATCATATACCACATCAATGTATCCATACCTCTCCGGATCAGTAGTCTTGGACTCAGAATAGTTTCCAAAAACATAAATCAAATTGATTGGATCACCCATTACTTATACTGTGAATAAAAACCAAGATTCAGTTAGGGGAAGAAAAATTACCAAGCTAGACAGAACAAGGGAAGAACAAATGCAAACTCATACCTGTGGTTCTCCCTATTTCCTTATACAGTTAAGAAAGGAGTCATTGAAGATCTAAAGGAAGGATGCAATTAAAAAAAAAAAATTTAGACCTCAACCTCAATAGAAATGGGGTCCCAAATCCCATGAGGGATTTTATTCTAATGGAGAAAATGGCAGACCACTGTGGTCAATGGATGTATGGTTCTGCCTTTCTGTGATGGGTATTTAATGAAATTTAAAGCACCATGGTGGGTGATAAGTAGGATTGACTGAAAAAAAAAAATTGAGATAATGATATAAGTTGCTAGAGATTAGGACATGAAAAAACAAAATTTTCCAAATTTCACAGAACAATAAATCACAACATGAAAAAACGATAGTATTCCAAATTTCACAGAATGATAATCACAACATGAAAAAACAAAAATTCCAAACCCTAGCTTAACAATCGCTCCTGCATTTTAACCACAACAAATTTCCCACCATAGCTTTAGCAATCATTTATGCATATTAACCACAAAAAAAAACTCGAACCCTAGCTTGAAGAATGGAAACAAAATGGGTTTCAAACTTGATTGGAAAGATTTTTCCAGATAAAGAGTACCGGAGCTTGACGAAATTGGAACGAAAATGGGTCTTCTCTGTGAAACCCCTCTCTTCCTCTTCATTCATCATGAGTATGGAGCATGCCAAATAGATTGCATCTTCAGTTGCCATCTTTCTCTTCAGTCGTCGTCGGTAAAGAGCAATCGGGAGCAATGTCGTTGGAGATGCGAGATTAAAGAACAAAGGGAAGGGAGTCTTCTCTCTTTTAGTCGTTCGCTGTAGGGAGTCGTCTTTTCTCTTTCCCAAATAGAAATGGTTCGATGGAGGAAGAAGAGGGAAAATAGAACGAAAGAAGAGGGAAAATAGAAAGAAAGAAAGGTTAAAGGACTAAAGGCTAGTTTAAACTTTTCATCTACCACTAAAGGATAACCCTAAAAGATATTTTGATCATATTTCATAGAACAATTGTTATAAAAAATTAATTTTTTATTAATTTACCTTCATTAAAAACATATGTTGATTAAAGATATGCGCAAAAACGGATGAAAAGAGTTTTTGACCAAATTTTTGGCTAATTTTCATATTTGTTTCTCATAAATAGTATAAAAAAATGATACCAAACTCTATTAAAAATAAAAAAATAGAAATAGAAATAGAAATAGAAATGGATCCAAAGACAACCTAAAAAAATAAAGAGTAAATAATAGGTACCTCCCCTGTTGTTTGTCCTTAAATTACGTACACCTTAAATCTTTCAAACAATTACAAAGACACCCCTTTAAATCAAAATAAATTACAAAAAATCGCATTCCATTAATGAATTTCCGTTAATTGATGATGACTAAAGGTAAAAGTTAAAATTTTAATACCTAAAATACCAAAATGGTTAAGTTAACGGACCATTTTACCCCATTAAATATTAACTAACGATAGGATTTCTCAATACAACAATATTTTTAGATAATATTTAAGGGGGTATAACACTCCATTTGGGTATGAGAGTTTTTACGCTTTTCGCATATGGGAGTTTCTGAGCTCTCTGGTGTGGCGGTTCTCAACCTTAGCGCATTATAGTTCATCTATCAGACTCGATATATATTCATTATGCATTTGCTTGCTTTCTTGTGTGTTCTGCTTTCTCACTAAGCTAGTGTAGCTCACCACCCATACTTGTATATTTTTCGGATGTTAGTGCAGGTTTCACCATTGCTCGTTACATGGATTCACCTGCGATGTCCAGCATTCTTGTCTCTGAAGCTAGAGCTCATGTAGGAGGTTCATGGAGCTTCATGCGATTGTGATGCATGCATCTTTGACTAGACATATGAATCACAATTATTTTCTTTTGAGTTGATTTTAGTAGTTGGATGTGTTGTTTTATTTTAAACTTATATTTCTTTTGTGTTTGAGATTGCCAGTATAGTTATGTTATGAGTTTTGACAGATAGCCTAATTACTTATTTTATTTATCATATGAAAGCCTTCCGCTATTTTAATTATACTTTGATTATGTGGTTTTCCTTTTATTATGGATTATGAATTTAGTGGCGGTGCGGGCTACTTTGTGAGATCTTGGGGTCTGACCGGGTCGCTTACGAGCAGCTCAGTTACATTTCTAAGATATCAAAAAACGGGGTTTGACATTGCTAAATCTATCTATATTGGTTTCATTATAAATATATACTGTTGGCATCTCTGTAACTAGACAAGAGACGTGAGGACAAGAGGCTGTGTAACCTTATTCTTCATTGATAGGGAAACAGTTCTCATCTCACCATAGGCATAGGTAGGAAATTCTTGTCAAACCTTGTAAATCTTGGCATTGCGATTATTTCTTTTTATTTCGTTTCACTTTTTTGCATCGTGTTTAGGATTCGAGTCAATATCCACCCTCCCTTCTATCCAAACAGATCTTAGAGGAGTCAAAGTGGAGGAGGGATAGGTGAAGACCACAAACGGAGGAGGGAGAGGTAAAGAACACAAGAGAAAGTAACCCAATCCAAAGATGCTACAAAGAATCATGGATTAGATGACTAGTTTTTTTTTTTTTTTTTTTGGGTGCAAAATTAGATGACTAGCTAGGTTAGTTGGTTACCATTTGTAGTAATCTCAATGGGGTGTTTTTCCACTAGAGGTCTCAAAATTGAGCCCACACAAAAAGCTGAAATTGAACCAACCCGATTTGACTCGGACCAAACTGAAACTAAATGTTATTGAGTTGTAATTGGATTGTGTCTTTAAAGCCTAGTGAAAAACCAAAACCAAACCGAAAGGGTTGAGCATCAACATGGCATTCACTCTGCCATCATATTTTCATGCTCCTCCCCACCAACCTCAGTCCCAAGATGATGGGGATGTGATTGAGCTCAGTGGACCAGTGGCCAACTACCACATAGAGCGAGATAGCTAATTGATTCCTGTTAGGGGGAAAAACATCACCCAATGAAAACCTTACACGTGGCACCTAAAATCGCCTAGGCCGACCAGGCGTAATAGAGGCACACTTGGCCTTGACTACTCGGAGGTGCAGTCCCATCAAGGCACGCCTCTTGGGCAGAGGCATAGTTCCATCAGGACACAGCTCCTAGTCAGAGGTATAATCCTATTGGGGTACATCTCCTGGTCGGATGCTAGAGTCCTAATGTGACCTGATTACTACTTGGGAGTCCTTCTCCTAGTGTAACGTGGTGTCGACCATTGCGGCCGTGTGACCAAGTAGATGGCGACATGTCTTGCCTTCATTGTGACCAACCTATCTTCCTTGGCTGCAGTTTCCTATTCCTACTCGGAGTCTATGACTTAGGCATCCTATAGTGCGACACCTGGCAGGCCTATTGGCGAACTACCTTCCATAGTCCTGGTACCTCTATGCTTCATGCCTACATCTATAAGTGAAGGGTGACCCCTTAAGGTAAATCATCTCATTATTTACCTGTTCATCCTTTCCTTCTCTTCCATACTCAAACTCTCTCTACGTTCCCCTCTTTTTAAACTAGAGATAGCTTCTGGCTATCTCTTGACTGTTTACTGTGGGAATCTGACTTAGGCATTGGAGTATACTTAGGGCTTAGTTGCCCAACTCCCTTATCTAATCTTTGTGACTATAGGTTATCCAGATCGCAGATCTACGAGACGATTTCCAATCGTAACAATTTGGTGCCCACCGTAGGGCTTAGTAGCTTAAGTTTAAAAGAACAGTGTACAAGAGAATTTAACCATCATTCCATGGCTCACAAAAAAACACGTGCACAAACTTCTCAACCACCTCCCTCCGTGAAGCCATCTATGCAAGTACATGAAGACAGCAACACTAGCACAACAGGGGTACATCACACTCTACCGTTAGCGCCGGCCACGACGACCAAAGCACCACCACCACCTGCTCCCCCTCAGTACGTGTCTCAGCACCCCAATTTTGCCATTGCAGGAAATTCTCACTCCCACTGCGACACCATGTGCAATGGGAGAGATGTAGTGGTCATTAAAATATATATATATATTAATAATAATAATAAAAACAAAGAAAAAAAAGGAGAATAAAAAATTCAATAATATATATATATATATATATATATATATATATAATAAATAAAAAGTGATGAATGACAAAATGATGAGGGAATTTGT
The DNA here is from genome assembly GCA_028583415.1 of Protea cynaroides. Taxonomy (NCBI): domain Eukaryota; kingdom Viridiplantae; phylum Streptophyta; class Magnoliopsida; order Proteales; family Proteaceae; genus Protea; species Protea cynaroides. The sequence continues at coordinate 16,519,241 of CM053267.1, read as the reverse complement.
TTTGTTTTGAACATTGGTGATTTATATATATCTGAACATAGGTATTGTCAGATTTTTTTGAACACACTAAAAGAAATATAATAAGTTGGTGATTTCAGGGGGAGGGCAATCTGGAAATTTAAATGGGTCATGGATGAGCCTGGTCAGATCAAAACCACCAGGAGTAGTTTTGTAATTCAGTAGGGTTGGGGTTATGAAACCCCAATAAAACCCTAATAGCAAAGAGGGTAAGGGAGAGAGCAGAGCGGCGGAAGAAGGGGGGAAGAAGAGAAGAAGAGAATGAGTTGGTTGTTGCTGGTAGAGAGGCCGAGAGAGAAGGTGAAGGCGGCTTAGCGAGACTGCTTAGATAGCTGGAAATCAGAGAGAATTGGAAGATCGCAGAGAGGGTCGAGAAAGGCAAATCGGAGAGAGAGACCAGAGGGGTTTTTTTTAGGTTTCTGGAAACTGATCGTCTAGAGAGAAAGTGGGAGGGAAGCAGAGAAGTAGAGAGGTTCCTCAAGGAGAAACCAGAGTCCGAGAGAGGGGGTAGCTCCATTGATCAGCCAAGGAGAAGGAAGCCGGGAGAGGGCTCATTAAAGGTGAGATTCATTTCTTAAAATCAGAGGGGAGAAGCTGGGTTTGAACAACCGAGAGGAGAAGATTTCTGGGTTTCACTTAGGGTTTTCACATCGGGGGTAAGTTTCTCTACCAGAGGGAGGTTTTGTCATTTGGAAATCAGAAGAGGAATAGGGCTTGTCAGGGGAAAGAATGGAGAAGAAATCAGGTTGAGAGTGATAGAGGGAGGTTCTCAGATCGGCTATGTTTGAAATCGAGAGAGAAGGTGGGGTGGCTGAGAATGGGTTCTCAGATAACCGAAAATCAAAGTGAAGAGAGAGGTCAGTGAGAGGGGCTACTGAGAGAGGTTTCTCAAATCCCAGAGAACCAGAGAGGGAGAGCTGAGCGGTGGACAGGAGGATCTTTTGGGCTATGAGGGAGAGATGTAATTGAGGGTTTTCATTTCTTTTGAAAAATTGTAAAGAGTAAAGGAGACAAATCAGAGAGAGGAGAAGAAGAAAGAGGATCGCCAGTCTCGGGAATTTCAATGATTCACAAGGAAATGAACGACGAGTTCATGTGCAACTGGATCAACTTCGAAAGGATTTTTATCAAAGCTTTAAAATGCTGGTCAAATATCAAGGTGATTTTATTCTTTAATTTAATGACTTCAGTTCACACCACCAGATATTCCTCTTATCTCTTTAAATTTTCTGTTGTTTAGCATACTTGTTTATTGTTTACTATGTTGTGGACTACATTGTGGTCCATAATGCATGCATGTTGTTATATTCAGTTTAGTGGATATCTGAATCATATGTTCAGTTGATCCCATCGATGCGTATCTTAAGTGAGCTGATCCATCACTCATTTGCATGCTAAACTTAGTTTAAATGTTTAGTTCAATGCAAATCACATGTAGTCCCTACCCCAAAGGTGTATCTACACTTGAACACCATGATAGATGCATGTTAGGATACACCCTTCCTGTAATATGATTATTTAGGGGACTTTAATGAGTCTACTCCATTATGGGTCCCATTTAGAATGAGGCCCACCCAACCTTGGGATTGGTCTCCGGGAGTGATTGGAATGACGTTGTACAAATAAATATCTTTTGAAATCAGCGATGGGATAGATGTATGTTTAGAATTGGTGCCCTAATGGGTGGTCCACCCAATCCTAGGATTGGATCCAAGAGTGTGAAAAATCGTTGTATCAAAAATGTATATTAATGAAAAATGTGCGATTGGGTATATGTATGCATAGGATGGATGGCCTGACGGACGGTCCACCTAGGTATCCTGAATGTGGGATATGAGTGAGATATTAGTGAACCCTGTGTGTGGGGAGTTGAGGTGTTTGGCCTCTCCTGAGTGTTGCCATGCGTGTCCATGGCTCGTCAATCCATGAAAATTACACTTGACCTGATTCTGGAGAGACAGAGGTCTCGAGGGATACATAGGCTGCGGGGGAGTTTGGTCGCTCCACGCTCAGTCAAATTGAGGTAAGTTCCATGTATTATGGGATTATCTCACTGAGGGGACTTCCTTGTGATAAGGAGTACCTCAACACTGAGATGGGTCCCGCTGTTATGGGGACATCTCTCACCATTGGATCTGTTCCATGATTATGGGAGCATCCATCGCTTGGGATGCATTCCAACATTTTGGGAGCGTCCCTTCTCTTGCACACACCTGGTACATACATACCCGCCCGAACTACATTTGACCTGATTCCCGTCGCACAGGGATACGTAGGCAGTCTAGGATTTTCCTAGACCTCGGTCATATGTTATATATCATTTTTTTCCTTTCTTTTGATGTATGATTAAGCCATTTATTAAATTCTTTGATTCACTTTGTAATTATTTTCTTGTTTAAATTATTTAATTTCAACTTATGCCATGCATGGTTAGTAAAGAATTAAAGATCAAATTAGGACTTTCCTTGTACCTTGAAATTTAATAAGATAGGTAGCCCCAAGCATTCATAAACTGTAGGAAAGGATAGGATTTAGGGAGATCGATTCAACCGGACGAGTTGGGTGCCTAACACCTTCTCAACTCATAATTTGGCACTTACCCGCCTTTGGTGAGGCAAGATAGCCGTTCCATTTGCGCAAGTCATTAGTGTCCTTCCATTAAGGGACATCATTTATAGGTCCTAGACCTTATCTAGGTGGTGACTCTAGTCTTCTTACCCTCTACTGGCATGAGTGGATGGGATCTGAATGTGAGAACTTTTCAAATCCCAGTTTGAGTGTAATGAGGGTAGACAAGTTTCACAACATGTAAAAATCAATTTTAAAAATGAGGATAAAATTAAATTTTCAAATTTTTTCCCCGGTCCTCACAGTGGCGACTCCGTTGGGGATTCATGCCAGACTCCAGATTGTAAATCCTTATCCCTTTCCCTTTATGCATAAATTTATATCTTGGGGCTTTAGGTTGTTGTTAGGTGTAGAAGTAGCAAACAGTGGTCTTCAACCTTGATTGTTTAGGTGCATTGTATACATTGCTGATTATTTTATGATATAGTGATATCATGGTTCTCAAGATACTGGTTACTATTGTTACAAACCTCGTGGTTAGCTGAAACGGGCTCCAGTGCATATTGGATGACCTGCCAGGCGAAGCCACAACCTTGGCCTGTACTCGCGGCTATGCGGGTATATAAAGGGATGTAGGTGTCTTTGACTCATCGTGCATACGGTGATAGACATTCTTATCCTTGTCAAGGTAGCCTTGTCGTGTCCCATTATCACATTACTGACACTTGTATGCTTGATTCATCCTTGAACACCTAAGTGTTGTCTTTACCCAGTTTCACTGCTCTCAACGCGAGTGGTCCCTGATGAAGCCATCACTCATTTGTTTAGGATTGAATCAAAATTATTTGATATTCTGTGTGCGTCCATTCAAATGGCAAATCCCTCCCAAATCCAATGATTCCTATGTGTTCATTTGGCTGGAGTTTTAGCTAGGGGTATGGTCTGTTTCACAGACACACCTCTTGCTGAAAGCCATCTAAAGAACTATTTTGAATCACTGGGATTGGTAGGGATCAACCCAATTGAGTTCTTGTACAAGAGCTAACCCTTTTGTTTGGTTGAGTCAGCATGATTATACATGTGTATTTGTTCATGGTCCCAACCTGTTTGTTTAATGTATTTTATCTTGTTTTAGATTTAATTTTTTTCAAAATCTCCTAAGTGTCTCCCTCATTATCCACCGTCTGGGTAAGAGACATTGTCTCTTGGAAATTGCCTAGGGCACCTATCTTAGAGTCTACCTAGCCATTGATCTTGGCTCTTAAAGATTAAATGGAAATTATGGGAAAGAGCAAGAGTTAGTGTCGAGTACTGTTGAGGATATGATTCCTAGGTTAGAACATGTTGTCTATGTCCTAATGAGGCCTATCCATCAAAGCATCCATGTCTGGGCAGCAACAACTGCCCATGCCCTGAGAGAGTATGTGAGAGAGTTGGCAAGGTACCATCCCCCTAGGCTGTTTCCTCCTAGCCTTGTTTCATCATCTTCAATTCATATTATGATCCATCATGAAGGTGTGAAATATTCTGGTTATTATATGTTTATTGCAGGCAAAGAGCATAATGTTAGGAATCTTGTATGCCTGTCATTCTTTGTTTTTGTCAAGATAGAGATCCATCTTTGTCGTTCTTTGTCTCTACTAGGTAGAGTTTGTATTCTTGTAATTACTTGTCTCTACTAGTTAGTTTTGTGGGTTTTTCATTCCTGTCTCCACTAGTTAGGGTCCTTGTATGTTTATCATTTTTGTCTCTACTAGTCAAGGACCGATTGTTGTCATTCTTTGTCTCCACTAGATAGAGCCTAATTCATTTTGGTCACTCGTTGTTTTTACTTATTAGGGTTTGAACTTTTGGTAATTTTTCTCTCTAGTTAGGGCTTATTTTGTGATTCTTTGTCCTTTCTAGGTGGAGTTTGTGTTTCCTGTAATTATTTGTCTCCACTAGTCAGGGCTTTGGCAGGTTGTCATTCTTTGTCTCTACTAGGTAGGGTGTAATTGATTTGTGTGATTCTTTGTCTCTTTAGCTAGAGGCTGTATCTTCTGTGGTTATTTGTTTCTACTAGGTTAGAGCTTGTATTTTTGTGATTCTTTGTCTCTCTAGCTAGAGGTTGTATCTTCCGTGGTTATTTGTTTTTACTAGGTTAGAGCTTGTATTTTTGTGATTTTTTGTCTCTCTAGTTAAAGGCTGTATTTTCTGTGGTTATTTGTCTCTATTAGGTTAGAGCTTGTATTTCTATGACTCTTTGTCTTAGCTAGAGTCTGTATCTTCTGTAGTCGTTTGTCTCTATAAAGATTTTTCATTTTCTGTGATTCTTTGTCTCTAATTGTCAGAGCTTGATGTATCGTTGTCACCCTCTGTCTCTATCAGTTAGAGCCTAGTGTTGTAGATCTAGAATTGATGATTGAGAATAGCAAGAGAGCAATCTTCTCCATTTTTTTGTTCGGCAAAAATCTTCAAATCTTATTGGAGTAGATTACCTCCTCTGTTGGAGTCTCTAAAAGTGTGTTTGTATCATGAGCAGTCAGTGTCTACCTTTTCTCATCATGTGATGAAAGCCAAGCAAGAGATATCTTCTTTTCATTGGTCGAAAATCCTAACTAAGGAGACTTCTTAGAGTGGTCATTGCAGATTCCATCGAAGTCCTATCCTAAGTTTTAGATCATCGGGAAATCATGAGTTACAACAACATGCTAGGCATCTTTGGTAATTATGCCTCCTTGATTGACAAAGTTAATTTTGGATTGCTAAGTACAGTCTGGCAGAGTTAATTTCGGACTCCTAAGTACAGTTGTGCCGTCCATCCAAGATTAATCAAAGAACCCTGACTCAGAGACCATCCCAAACTCTCAGGAGTTGCATTTTCCTCCCAGAATTATCTGCGATAATAGAGGATCCCTTGTGGCTATTATCTATCTCAACAGTGGGATAACCTAATTGATGAGTTTAATGAACCAAGCGGGGATATAGAAGAGTGATCCCCATTAAGGGTAACCTAAAAGATGAATTTTAATGAACCCGAGCTGGGGTATTGATCAGAGTAACCGGCATCGCGGGTAACCCAATAATGAGTTTTTATGGACCTAAACTGGGGTATAGTTGAGTTTGGTGTGCATCAGACACATATTGGTAGGTAGGCGTGATGAGTCCTACTAGTGGTAGCCTAGGTGGAGATTCAGTCCCATTTCGATCATTGTTGGTGCCAATGGTGTTGCACCTAATTGGGGTTTGTTTAGATAAGTTGTTTTGTCTCGGCTTGCTATTGGCTGTTTCTGATAGGTCGGCCATGTTTGGGCTTGAGGCTGATATGTCTGTAGGCAATCCAGTTTAATTTGCTCTGTCTAATAAAAAGAATAATCCCACTTGGGACTTCAACTATTGAGCTTTGTAGCTTTCGAAACATTTTTTTTCTTTTCTAGTCAGATATTCTTTTCACTTTCGTGCCCTCGGTCAATTCTGACTCCGATGATGATTGGGATGATGAGGCATCACCTGAACTTCTACGCCACCTGGCCTCTTGAGAAAAGAAAATCCAACTCGTTTGTGAAAAACTACAAATGATTGATCCAGAAACACAAAAGCAGTCTTGGAGAGATAGTTTGGCAAGTTTCAAAGGTTCAGAAAGCCACCCTTCATAAACTAAAAGAGCTTTATGAGATGTTGTCAAAGGGCATCGAGCAATCCTGGACTTATTATGGTGGTTTTGATTGGTTTTACAAATGAGATGAGATGCCTTATGGATTTGGTCTAGGTCAAAGATATCATCATTGAAAAAAAAAATGAAAAGAAAAAAAGAGAAAAACAGAAAGGAGAATAAGTGTTGTGTTCATGTTTTTATTATCAGACACATGCCTCCTTACATCATGGATCGTAGCGATCACTACAGTGAGCAAAATGAGTTATCCTAAAAAAAAAAAAAAGGGGATATAGTAAAAGAAAATACCGATTGGGGTTAAATGAGCAGCTTTGCTGTATTAGTTTACAAAAGATGAATTTTGACTGGGGTAGCACCACCCTTTTCGGTCTGTAGTGTGGAATTATTGTCGTTTCTTGAGTTGAAGATATAGTCTCCAAAGATCCTCATGGACCAATGGCTTTCAAGAGCAGGGGCCTTATATTTGAGGTACATGTTACAACTTGATCGAGCAAAGAGTGATCATGTATTGCCTCCACATCCATTAAAAAAAATGTTCAAAAAAAAAAGAGCCGAAAAAAAGAGTCATACAAAGGTATAGATGTGGGATGGCATTTTTCATTGCATTTGGACAGTGGGTCAGTTGTCGTACTTCACGAAGTGTTTACTTTCTATCAAGGCTCAAAGGTTAGTCGATTCAATAATTTGTGCATCAATGTATGGTAATTTCCTCTGGAGCATCATGGGGATTATTGATTGTTTGCAGTGCTTCACGACGTGTGTTGCTGGATTTTCAATTTTGATCGCTACATCTCGTCTTTACAAGGGGTGGTCTCATCGCTTTGTCATCATCAGAGGATGATTTCTCATGGACAAAAGACTCTTCCTCCTGTCCATCAATCCGACGGTCTTCCGTGAGTCTTCATTAGAAGTCGTTCGTTCGATCATCAAATAAGTTTATGACGCCATCTCTTGTGAGCGCGTCATTCTATTTGTGTATAATTTTGTTCAAATAAATCTGACTAGAATTTTTATCGGTTGTTCATTGTTTCAACGACGTCCAAGAATTCCAAAAGTCCATTTTTGCTAGCCAATAAGATGGTATCTCCTCAATGGGATTGACCATTCTACATAAATAACAAAAACTCTCCCCAATGGTGGACCCATGTGGGCAGTTTCTTATCTGTCCTGTTGGACCTTCAGCATCGTATTGTCTATGGATTTATAAGTTTTGAGCTCAGTTGTGGTTGTATCTACTTTAGCATTGGCAAATAGCTTGTCGAGACACATATGTACTGTTTAAGCGTCTCTAAGAGGGGAAAGCGTTATTTGGTGCTATGCTTAATTCTGATGTAGGGTGTCTCCTATAGGTTGCTTCTAGCGATGACCCAAAGAGTCGCCTATTTATCGATGTGTGCCATTGAAAACTTAAACTCTGGGGTAAAATTATCATTGTCTTGATATCATGAATATGGGAGGTTCATTGTGAGTCCAGACCATTTTGAATATGCCTAAATCTGCTGGCGACAGTTTGCCACATTAGGACCCTTTGTTTAAAATTGTAATTGGGTTTAGTTGTAAAGAAGAATACAAAAATTGGATGGGATACCCATGTTTGCCCGTGATAGGGAAAGGACTGTGTTAGTCATTTGTTCAAGGTGCGATCTGTGTAATTTTGGCAAAGATGCAAAGCATGTTGAGTCTATCCTCTATAGGACTGAAGAAACTTTCTCTCATCCTAGAGTGAGTCATGTCTGGAGAAAAGTGATTAAATCATTTCTCTTTGTTTTTTTTTGGATTTGGGAGTAGCATTCACTGATGAATACAGTTTTCAAATCATTCGTTGCCTGCTTGTGTTTCCAAAAACTTCATTGGGATCTCCTGTTCTATGTGGCCAAGTTCATCAGATTCATTTTTATCATCCATGGGGGATTGAGCAAGTCATCCTCATCTCAGGATCCAGATTAGGGTACTCTTTTGCTAGAGAGTACTTGATAATCATTTTGTCATTCTCCTGTGAGAGAGGAGATCTTTGTGTTGATGTCTGATTTGGTTGGTTTTCATATATGATCCAGTCGTATGTGCTTTCAGTTCTTGGGCACAATCTTTGTGCCCTCCTATTCATTTTCATATGCACCTAAGCGTTGTCTATCATGATATATAGACACTGGGGTATGGATGCATTCTTTTCGAGGGAGTCAGATTTAATCATGTCATTCCCATTTGAACCAAAGCGTGGTCTGTCATGATATACAAACATTGGGGTATGGGTGCGTCTTGTTAAGTGGAGTCAAACTCAAATCATGTTGCCTCAAGTATATGTGTCGCCCTGCGTATTATTACTAGATTTGCTTGAGCTCTAAGCAGTCAATCTTGGAATCATAGACAATTTTGATTGGGAGAGCATCTCCATTCGATCACCCTTCATATGCTTCTTTTCTTCCTCGCGTCTGTTAAGAGGAACTCTAGTTGTGGTTTTGTGCCTGTTGTCGTTGGATCATTCAATCATCATCATTTACATTTGGAGGTTTGATATGGTCATTCCTTAAGTCTTGTGTGGTGAGGAAATTCATATCTTGTTTAGGAAGCTCAAATCTTGTTGCAAGGATGCCTAGTTTGGGCCAAATTCATTATGTTAATCAAATCTTATGGAATTGTTGTGAAAGTTTTGAGTAGCTAACACCTTTGGATCATGGGTTTGATCCATATCTCTTTTTGTTTGCTTGGTAGGCTGTTTCGCCAATTGACTGGCATCTGTGCTTCACTAAGAGTCTATCAATCTTGTTTCTTGTGGAATTTAATCTAAAATTGGTAACTAAATCTATTTCTGTTTAGGATGAGCAAGCCATTGTGGTTCTATTTTTAGCTTTATCTATAGCCCTTCCTAACCATGTTCGAGAGCCTTAGGGTCTTCCTGGTTGTGTTTTGTTGTGTTAATGTTGCTTCTCCTTGAATGATGCTTACATTTCGTGCTCAGCGTGTTTAACTCCTGATAACGGTAGTCTGTTTAAGGTTGTTTTCATCTGTGAATTTAGGATTTTGGTTTCCAATTAATATTTGGATTTGGCTTTGTTGTTGATCTATCTCGTTGTGGTGTTGGTCTTAATATAACTTGGGTTTAGTGGGCCTCAGACCTGATTAGTGCTTTTGGACACAACCCTCTTGTTTCTCACCTTTTGACATCTGTCGTTGCATTGTTTTGGTTATTGCATTGGTTTTCTTATATCTTGGGCTCAGTGGGCCTCAGACCTGATTAGTGATTTTGGACTCAACCTTGTTTGTCACCTTTTGACATCTGTCATTGCATTGTTTTGGTTATTGCATTGGTTTTCCTATACCTTGGGTTTAGTGGGCCTCAGACCTGATTAGTGGTTTTGGACACAACCCTCTTGTTTCTCACCTTTTGACATCTGTCGTTACATTGTTTTGGTTGTTGCATTGATTTTTGTATACCTTGGGTTTAGTGGGCCTCTCGCTTGATCAATGGCTTTGGACACAACCCTCTTCTTTGTCAACTTTTGACATCTGTTGTTGCATTGTTTTTATTGTTGTATTGGTTTTCATACACCTCGGGCTAAGACCTCACCCGGTTCAATGAGTAGTCGCATTTGGGGTTTGGTAGCAATTATTTTGTTGGCCCCCCTCCTTGCGCAGCTGTTAAATGTGTTTATTTTGGGACTCGCTCCGTGTAAGTGTGGGAGAGTCCTCCTTGTTGGGGTTTGTTTTGCGGCATGCAAGAAAACCCGCTTTATTTTGACTGGTCTTGAGGGTCATGAAGCTGATTTGGCTGCTACTCAAGAGAGTTTCGTCTTTCCCGAGCAGTTCCATGAAATGCGTGAAAGCTTGTCTTCGATTTTGACTTTGGGGCTCGCATGTGCGTGGTGTCAGTTTTGCTTTTGAGATTTGGTTCCATTGTTGCGGAATAATCTCCCCGAGTGGTTCCACTAAATGCGTGAAAGCTTGCCTTAGTTTCTGACTTTGGGCTCGCGTGTGCGGGGTGTCAGTTTCGCTTTTGAGATTTGGTTCTGTTGTTGCGGAATAATCTCCCCGAGTGGTTCCGCTAAATGCGTGAAAGCTCGCCTTCGATCGTGACTTTGGGCTCGCGTGTGCGGGGTGTCAGTTTTTCTTTTGAGATTTGGTTCCGTTGTTGCTGAATAATCTCCCTGAGTAGTTCCGCTAAATGCGTGAAAGCTCACATTCGATTCTGACTTTGGGGCTCGCGTTTGCGGGATGACAGTTTTGATTTTGAGATGTGGTTCCGTTGTTGCGTAATAATCTCCCCGAGTAGTTTCGAGAAATGCGTAAAAGCTCGCCTTCGATTCTGACTTTGGGGCTCGCGTGTGCGGAGTGTCAGTTTCGCTTTTGAAATTTGGTTCTGTTGTTGCAGAATAATCTCCCTGAGTGGTTCTGCGAAATACGTGAAAACTTGTCTTCGATTCTGACTTTGGGGCTCGCGTGTGCAGGGTGTCAGTTTCGCTTTTGAGATTTGGTTCCGTTGTTGCGGAATAATCTCCCTGAGTGGTTCTGCTAAATGCGTAAAAGCTCGCCTTTGATTCTGACTTTGGGGCTCGCGTGTGCGGGGTGTCAGTTTTGCTTTTGAGATTTGGTTCCGTTGTTGCGGAATAATCTCCCCGAGTGGTTCCGCTAAATGCGTGAAAGCTCGCCTTCGATTCTGACTTTGGGGCTCGCGTGTGTTTCGCTTTTGAGATTAGGTTCCGTTGTTGCGGAATAATCTCCCCGAGTGGTTCCGCTAAATGCGTGAAAGCTCGCCTTCGATTCTGACTTTGGGGCTCGCGTGTGTTTCGCTTTTGAGATTAGGTTCCGTTGTTGCGGAATAATCTCCCCGAGTGGTTCCGCTAAATGCGTGAAAGCTCGCCTTCGATTCTGACTTTGGGGCTCGTGTGTACGGAGTGTCAGTTTTGCTTTTGAGATTTGGTTCCGTTGTTGAGGAATAATCTCCCCGAGCGGTTCCGCAAAATGCGTGAAAGCTCGCCTTCGATTCTGATTTTGGGGCTCGCGTGTGCGGGGTGTCAATTTCGCTTTTGAGGCGATTTCCATTGTTGCGGAATAATCTCTCCGAGTGGTTCCGTGAAATGCGTGAAAGCTCATCCTTATTTTTCGGGCCCGTTTTGAGAGTTCCAAGGTCACCGCGGCCACTACTCGAGAGAACCCGTGTTTGTTTTTACTTTGCTTTCCAATAATTGCGGCGGTAAAACCGGGGGTCTTTTGGTCTTCAGCCTTGATTGGTGCAATCTCGCCTGAAGAGGGGTATCTGTCAGCACCCTAATTTTGCCATTGTAGGAAATTCTCGCTCCCACTGCGACACCATGTGCAATGGGAGAGATGTAGTGGTCAATAAAAAAAATAAAATATAATAATAATAAAAACAAAGAAAAAAAAGGAAAATAAAAAAATTCAATAATATATATATATATATATATATATATATATATATATATATAATAAATAAAAAGTGATGAATGACAAATGATGAGGGAATTTGTTTTGTTTTGAACATTGGTGATTTATATATATCCGAACATAGGTATTGTCGGATTTTTTTGAACACATTAAAAGAAATATAATAAGTTGGTGATTTCAGAGGGAGGGCAATTTGGTAATTACAATGGGTCATGGATGAGCCTGTAGATCAAAACCACCAGGAGTAGTGTTGTAATTCAGTAGGGTTGGGGTTATGAAACCCCAATAAAACCCTAATAGCAAAGAGGGTGAGGGAGAGAGCAGAGCGGCGGAAGAAGAGAAGAAGAGAAGGAGTTGGCTGTTGCTGGTAGAGAGGCCGAGAGAGAAGGTGAAGGCGGCTTAGCGAGACTGCTCAGATAGCTGGAAATCAGAGAGAATTGGAAGATCGCAGAGAGGGCCAAGAAAGGCAAATCGGAGAGAGAGACCAGAGGGTTTTTTTTAGGTTTCTGGAAACTGATCGTCTAGAGAGAAAGTGGGAGGGAAGCAGAGAAGCAGAGAGGTTCCTCAAGGAGAAACCAGAGTCCGAGAGAGGGGGGTAGCTCCGCTGATCAGCCAAGGAGAAGGAAGTCGTGAGAGGGCTCATCAAAGGTGAGATTCATTTCTTAAAATCAGAGGGGAGAAGCTGGGTTTAAACAACCGAGAGGAGGAGATTTCTGGGTTTCACTTAGGGTTTTCACATCGGGGTAAGTTTCTCTACCAGAGGGAGGTTTTGTCATTTGGAAATCAGAAGAGGAATAGGGCTTGTCGGGGGAAAGAATGGATAAGAAATCAGGTTGAGAGTGATAGAGGGAGGTTCTCAGATGGGCTAGGTTTGAAATCGAGAGAGAAGGTGGGGCGGCTGAGAATGGGTTCTCAGATAATCAGAAATCAAAGAGAAGAGAGAGGTCAGTGAGAGGGGTGACTGAGAGAGGTTCTCAAATCCCAGAGAACCAGAGAGGGAGAGCTGAGCGACGGATAGGAGGATCTTTTGGGCTATGAGGGAGAGATGTACTTGAGGGTTTTCATTTCTTTTGAAAAATTGTAAAGAGTGAAGGAGACAAATCAGAGAGAGGAGAAGAAGAAAGAGGATCGCCAGTCTTGGTAATTTCAATGATGCACAAGGAAATGAACGACGAGTTCATGTGCAACCGGATCAACTTCGAAAGGATTTTTTTCAAAGCTTCAAAATGCTGGTCAAGTATCAAGGTGATTTTATTCTTTAATTTAATGACTTCAGTTCACACCACCAGGTATTCCCCTTATCTTTTTAAATTTTCTGTTGTTTAGCATACTTGTTTATTGTTTACTATGTTGTGGACTACATTGTGGTCCATAATGCATGCATGTTGTTATATTCTGTTTAGTGGATATCTGAATCATATGTTCAGTTGATCCCACCGATGTGTATCTTAAGTGAGCTGATCCATCACTCATTTGCATGCTAAACTTAGTTTAAATGTTTAGTTCAATGCAAATCATTTGTGGTCCCTACCCCAAAGGTGTATCTACACTTGAACACCACGATAGATGCATGTTAGGATACACCCTTCCTGTAATATGATTATTTAGGGGACTTCAATGAGTCTACTCCATTGTGGGTCCCATTTAGAATGAGGCCCACCCAACTTTGGGATTGGTCTCCGGGAGTGATTGGAATGACGTTGTACAAAGAAATATTTATTAAAATCAACGATGGGATAGATGTATGTTAGAACTGGTAGCCCAATGGGTGGCCCACCCAATCCTAGGATTGGATCCAAGAGTGTGGGAAATCGTTGTATAAAAAATGTATATTAATGAAAAATGTGCGATTGGGTATATGTATGCATAGGATGGATGGCCCGACGGACGGTCCACCAGGATATCCCAAATGTGGGATAAGTGAGATATTAGTGAACCCCGTGTGTGGGGAGTTAAGGTGTTTGGCCTCTCCTGAGTGTTGCCACGCGTGTCCATGGCTTGTCAATCCATAGGAACTACGCTTGACCTGATTCTGGAGAGACAGAGGTCTCGAGGGATACGTAGGCTGCGGTGGAGTTTGGTCGCTCCACGCTCAGTCAAATTGAGGTAAGTTCCATGTATTATGGGATTACCTCACCGAGGGGACTTCCTTGTGATGGGAGTACCTCAACACTGAGATGGGTCCTGCTGTTGTGGGGACATCTCTCACCATTGGATGTGTTCCATGATTATGGGAGCATCCATCGCTTGGGATGCGTTCTAACATTTTGGGAGCGTCCCTTCTCTTGCACACACCTGGTACGTACACATCCGCCCGAACTACGTTTGGCCTGATTCCCGCTGCACAGGGATACATAGGCTGTCTGGGATTTTCCCAGACCTCGGTCATATGTTATATATCATATTTTTTCCTTTCTTTTGATGTATGAGTAAGCCATTTATTAAATTCTTTGATTCATTTTGTAATTATTTCCTTGTTTAAATTATTTAATTTCAGCTTATGCCATGCATGGTTAATAATGAATTAAAGATCAAATTAGGACTTTCCTTGTACCTTGAAATTTAATTAGATAGGTAGCCCCAAGCATTCATAAACTGTAGGAAATGATAGGATTTAGGGAGACCGGTTCAACTGGACGAGTTGGGTGCCTAACACCTTCTCAACTCGTAATTTGGCACTTACCCGCCTTTGGTGAGATAAGATAGCCATTCCATTTGCGCGAGTCATTAGTGTCCTTCCATTGAGGGACATCATTTATTGGTCCTAAACCTTATCTAGGTGGGGACTCATGTCTTCTTACCCTCTGCTGGCATGAGTGGATGGGATCTGAAGGTGAGAACTTTTCAGATCCCAGTTTGAGTGTATTGAGGGTAGACAAGTTTCACAACATGTAAAAATCAATTTTAAAAATGAGGATAAATTTAAATTTTCAAATTTTTTCCCTGGTCCTCACAACGTGTGTCACACCCCAATTCCGTACTATTCAGAATGGTGTGATGAACCGCTAGTAAACCAACGGTTCAACCAGTATCTCTAATAGGCTGTGTCCGTTAAAAATTAAACCATACACATCCACAACCATAATCAGAATAAATATACAATAGCGGAAGTCTTAATAATAAATGAACTGAGAAATCTAACTGTGATAACCATAATAAAATATCAAGTTATTGTTGTATCAATTGAGACATAAATAAATAAAGTATCAATTACATTCCCTTAATAATTCAAACAAAAATCTAATCGAATACGCATGAGTTGCACTCGCATGAGAGATCATGCGTATCCTCTAAGTCTTTGGCTTCCATTGCAGCAACATGCGCGTACACCGGAGCACTCATATAATCTTCGACCGTAGTACCTGCATCATCAACTAAAAATATTCGACGTCGAGAGGGTGAGCACACATCATGGCTCAGTAAGCAAACAAAACAATGCAACAAACATATGCATGCATTCAATTCATATCTTTGGTCTGGTAAATAAGTTTCCAATGTGCTATAGAAAGGATAGGTGGCCGCCGTTTCTCTATCACGAGTGTGTGAAGCCGCCCAAAGGTAACATTTATTGTCGTCCCACATGCACCCTACCATGGAATAGAGATAGAGCTAAAGTGCAGAGGCTCGGCCTATGACACTTCCCCTGATACTCTACCCATACCAACACGTCAGCCCCTGCTGGTGAGGGCTTGCAAACTAGGCTCACAACTAACCAATCCTAATGCCAATCAGTGTATCCAAGGCCTCACCCCAGTATCCCTCAATATGTCCATAGAGATAGGGCTAAGGCCCCCCAGCAGAGTCAGAGACTACACGGTTCGAGACCACCTCCCCTCATACACTACGACGTAATAGTTCTGCTAAGGTAGTGGCGATACGACGATGTCAGTGGACAAGACTTGAGTTAGAGATAGAGCTAGAGTGCTGAGGCCCGGCCTATGACACCCCCCTGATACTCGTTCGCATCAAGCACACCAACCACACACATACATTCACATGCCTATTCCTATCATCATCATCATCATCATCATCATGTTATAAACAATAATTTAAATATGCATGAACAGTAATAATAGAAATATTGGATGACATGTTGAATGCACATAACAAGCATACACCCATATAATCAATCTTGGCATTGGACTCAAGAATAAAACAGTTTATTATTAACCAATTAGTTTAGGTCTTGTTCCCTCACCTTTGCTTGATTGTAGATCCTCTCTCAAGCTTTAAGAATCAAGTAAATATCACTATTATATCACTAGAAGACCTAATCAAGTCGATAGAATTTAATTAAAATTAATTCTGATTTTAAAAAGCATGCTGTTAATGGCGGGGGTCGATGCCAGGGTCAGAGGTTCCATCAACCCTGGGTGCTACCACCCAGATTCTGGACTTCCCGAACACTGGGGGTCGATTGTTAGGGTCTGGAAGATTCGATTGGCTATCGACCCCCGTGTGACCCCTCCGTGGGTTTAGTTGAATTTTCATCCTACAGTCCATTCTTTCGTGTTTGGGTCCTATGGCTTGCTTCTACAATCCATTCCATACATGTTCTATGGTTTAGAACTATAGTTTATTCACCTACATGGTTTTAATGATCTCCCCCATGGTTTTCCATTGAAACCTAACCATGGGTGGATGATTTGGGTTTCTCCTAGATCATACTTTCTTCACTATCTATTCTAAGGTCTTTAGAATTACATGGAGATAGTATCCATACCTGAGAAGAATTAGGCTTGTTTCTCTGAAGCCTTCTCTTTGATCTTCTTATCTACTTTTCTTCTCTTCTCTTCTCTCCTCCTTCTCTTCTCTTTCTCTCAATCCAATTAGGGTTTTAAAAGGAGTGAAAGAGGCTTAGGGACGTCCTATTTATAGAGTAGAAACTCCGAAAATAAGTCCCATTGAGATTAGGAAAGAATCCCATTGAAATTTGGAAAGTTTCTAATTCACGGTTTCTGTCGAAAGACTGGGTGTCGATGAGGGGGTCGGAGATCCCGTCGACCCCTGGTTCTAAAATGTCCGACCCCCGATTAAAAACTCAAGGTCTGACTTTTATATTAGGGGGTCCGACCCTGCCTTGCTGGGTATGCGACCCTCCCCCTTATTTTAGTGTTTTTGGGTCAGTTTAATGCCTGTGATTGTGATCTCCCTCACGCACTTGATCCATTTGGCTCGACCATGATGGGTAGACCTGGTTCAAGGTGGTAAGACCGGGTTAGTTTGATACGGGTCTTACAACTCCCCCCTACTTATAAAAATTCATCCTCGAAATTGTACATACTGTAAGACCCGTGTCAATCTAACCCGGTCTTATCACCTTGAACCAGGTTTACCCGTCATGGTCGAGTCAAATGGACCAAGGGCGTGAAAGAGATCGAGATCCCAGGTATCAAATCGACCCAAAAACACTTAATTTGAAGGGAGGGTCGCATACCCAGCTAAGCAGGGTCAGACATCCCAAAGCAGAAAGTCAGACCCTCAGTTTTGAAGGGAGGGTCGGACAGCTTAGAACCCTAGGGTCGATGGGATCATCGACCCTCCCATCGACCCTCGGTTACCGTAGGAAATAGAATTAGGAAATTTCCTAATTTTCGATGGGGATTCTTTCCTAATCTCAAAGGGACTTATTTTAGAATGTTCCTACTCTATTTAAAGGACGTCCCTAAGCCACTTTCACTCCTTTCACAACCCTAATTGAGTTGAGAGAAAGAGAAGAGAAGGAAAAGAAGAAGAAGAGAAACAAGGAAGAAAATTAAGCCAAAAGAGAAGAGTTTCAGAAAAAGATTATTCTTCTCAGGTATGGATACTAATTCCATGAGTTTCTACAGACCTTAGGTTAGTTATTGTTGAGAGTATGATCTCGGAGAAACCCAAACCATCAATCTATGGTTAGGTTTTCATGGAAAACCATAGGAGAATGCATGAAAGCTATCTAGGTGGGTTATACATGGTTACAGACCATTGAATGAATGTAGAATAGAATGTAGGAGCAAGCCATAAGATCCCAAGCACGAAGAATGGATTAAAACGAGGGAATTGGACCAAAGTGCACCGAGGGTCGTACCGAGGGTCGATGACCATCCGACCCTAGGTGATTCTGACCATCGACCCTCAGTGTTCGGGAAGTTTAGATTTTGGGGAGGGTCGCAACGAGGGTCGATCAGGACTCCGACCCTACCTCCGACCCTCAGTTAACAGAATGGTTTTTAAATTTTAAATAAATTCTAATTAAATTTTATCGGCTTTTTTAGGTCTTCTAGCAATATAATAACATTGTAAAGGTGATTCTAAAGCTTGGAAGAGTAGTTATTAGCAAGCTAAGGTGAGGAACCGGAACTCCAAACTAATTGGTTAATAACAAAACTATTTTCTATTTTCTTGAGTCCTATGCCATGCTTGATTCTATGCGAAGATGTTTGTAATATGCATACAATATGCCGTCCAATATTTCTATTATTTGTTCATGCATATTTATTTTATAGTTTATAACATGATGATGATGATGATGATGATAGGAATAGGCATGTGATTGTATGTGTGTGGTTAGTGTACTTGATGCGAGCGAGTATCAGGGGAGGTGTGATGAGAACGTCAATAAACGTTAACCTTTGGCGGGTCTCAGCACTTTAGCTCTATCTCTAACTCAAGTCTTGTGCATTAGCATCGTCGTATCGCCATTACTTTAGCAGAACTATTATGTAGTAGAGTATCAGGGAGGTGGTCTCGGTCCTTGTAGTCTCGACTCTACCGGGGGCCTTAGCTCTATCTCTATGGATATTCTGAGGGATGCTGGGGTGAGGCCTTGGATACACTTTTGGCATTAGGATTGGTTAGTTGTGAGCCCAGTTTGCAGCCCTCGCCAACAGGGGCTTACGTGTTGGTAGGAAAATATATAGCAATAAACGTTAACCTTTGTTATATAATGTTCATGGTTGGGTGCATGTGAGTCGACGATAAACGTGATCTTTGGGTGACGCCACACACTTGTGTATAGAGGCGGGGTCAATAAACGCGACCTTTGACTACCTAAACCTTTCTATTGCATACTACAAACTTTAAATCGGACCAAAGATATAAATTGATTGCATGCATATGTACTGTTGCATTATTTTGTCTACTCACTGAGCCGTGATGTGTGCTCATCCCTCGACGTCGAATATTTTTAGTTGATGATGCAGGTTATACCGTTGAAGATTATGTGAATGCGTCTGCGTACGGGAACGTGGCAGCAATGGAAGCTGGAGCTGAAGTGGATACACACGACTCCTCTTACGAGTGCAACTCGTGTGTATTCGATTAGATATTTTTCTTAGGTTTCTTTATTTGAATTTAATAAAGACATGTATTTGATAATTATTTATGTCTCAGTTGATACAGAATAATTTGCTATTTAATATTTATATCACTGTAGATCCTCAGTTCATTTTATTATGAAATTTCCGCTATTGTGTATTTACTCTAATTGTGATTATGGATGTGTGGAAGTTTAGATAAAACGGGGATAGTTTACTTGAGATCCTGGTTGAACCGTTGGTTTGCTAGCGGTTCATCACACCATTCTGAACAGTACAGAATTGGGGTGTGACAACTTGGTATCAGAGCGTCTCAGGCCTTGCCCGCTGAACTAACATACATTCAAGACAATTGTGAACTGAGATAGGATAAAAATAAAAACAGTAATATTAACACATTATAAGCACCAGTGATGCTTGAGACCAAATTTAAAAAGAGAATAATGCATCTATTAAAGGGGAAACAAGTTTACATACAATGAGAGCGAAACAAAATATATATACACAACTAAAGCAGAGTACAGTCCACAACCCGGACAGTTACTCTGTAGTACAAGGAAAATAAAGTACACTCAGGAAGCTGGAGGCGAAGGGGGAGGCGGGGCCTCACGATCTCGGTCATAGTCCTCAGCATAGACTCTAGTCAACCAAGCTATCTGAGTCTGGGTCTTCTGTAGACTAGCAGTGAGATCGGCTACCCTCCGATCAGTCGCACGCTGTACCTCTATAAGCTCTCCCATCCGTGTGTTTGATATGCGCCGGGCGGCTAACGGCTCATCCACTCTCACACGCGCGAGCGCCTAGCAACTCCTCCATCCTCGGATCAGATCTGCGCCGAGCCTCCCTGATCTCCTGCAGCATCTCCATCATGTCAGAAGGTGGGAGTAAAGGACCAGCCGCATGCGAAGGACCAGCCTCAGGTGCAGGAGCCGCCGCAGAAGAAGTGCCAACTCCAGCCGCATGTGTAGGGGAAGGCGGTGGAATCGAGTCGACATCCATATACATACGGTCGTCATCGTCGACAGGATCCACACGCACTCTAGCAGTGGCAGCAGCAGCCTCCGCATCAGCCATCTCGATACGAGTGTGAGGGCGCACCATCGCGTTCCTCTCCTCATCACTAACCTGGGCATCCCGCATACCCATCTTGCAGATTGCCTCCCAATCTAGAGGCGACGAGAAGGTCTTCTCCCTGGATCTTCTCATCTACCGAGTCAACCCCCCAGGCGGGTCGATAGGCACTTGTAATCATGCGTCCATAGGGTAGATTACCCCTATGCCCGGACAATGTAGCACTAATCATGGTCCGTATGATGATGTAAGGAAGGCAGACCGGTTGTGCGGTGCGAATCTGTATATCAAAAACTGGGTCAGGCGAGAAACCCTCTCATAGTGCCCACTCTGCGGGATCGGATTATGCTTTGGATAATCTTACCAGAAGACCCGTGGAGTTGGACGCAGATAACAAGCCCTCATCCGCCAACGATCAGGTCGTGAACGGTGGTTGTCGATCTCGCCCTCATCTCCATAGAAACAAAGCGTGGCTCTCCGGGCGCACAATACACCATGGAGCCATCATAAGGAATGCCCAATAGATCGCCGGTTGCCGATAGTCAAATGAAATGTGCACCCCTTTAACGTAACTGGTGATGCGCAACTCCTAACCATGCTCAACATTATTGTAATTCCCCACCACCTGGAGATTACAATAGAACTGGCGCACCAAATCCGGACATGTGCACGCGTCGTAGGTGATAACAGAGAGCCACCCCATATCACCAAATGCCCTTTCCACGTTGAACAAGGCTAGCTCAGCCAAGTTCACCATACGACCACCCTCCACTTTCTTACGAGCATAGTCAACATACTGTGCCTCGGCTTCATTAGAACGGAAGCGAAGTGGATCACGCACTCTGGGTATCTTGGTATGAGCCATGGTATCTGCAAAATAAGAAAGAGAAGGAAAACAAGGAGTTAATAGGAAAAAAATCCAAAATTTGATTTAATAATGACGTAAGCTGACCATAAAGCCCCATTTCTCACCATACAAGTGGGCATGAGAACTTACGTAGGTTTAAACATACCCTACAACCCACATGCAGTAGAAAATTTTAACTGACGATGTCCAATTTGAAGAAAATCAAGAAAAATAAAAAATTTCGATAAATTAGGGCAAAAAGGGAAAAATTCAAGTTTCTCGATAACCAACCGATGAAACTCAAAAATTTTTGAGGGTTTTTGTTCCTCGAGACCCCAATAACAAAAGCCCCCAATAAAAATCGAATTTTTACGGTTTGAAAAAGTTTAATTTGAAAAAGACAAGTTAAATGGGCAAAAACCTAGAAATGGAAACCTAAAAACAGGTAAAAATGAGAGAACATACTGTATGGATGACATGGACGTCGAAACCCGGACTAAAATCGATCCACTACAGTGGAGTAGCACTGTAGCAACTCAGGGGGGAGAGACGAGTCGAAACGGGAGGGAAATAATAAGAAATGACCCAAAATCGGATCTTAAAAATCTGATTTTTAGTCTGAGGGTTGGACAATTCGACTAGAACAATCGACCCTCGAATCGACCCTCCCATCGACCCTCGGCTCTCGGGAATCTGACAGAAAACTAAGGGTCGGAACTGAGGGTCGGACACCCATCGACCCTCGCATCGACCCTCAGCTCTCGGGAAGAACAGGTCATTCCCAGGGTCGGATACCAAGGGTCGGACATACCATCAACCCTCACCATCGACCCTGCATAGAAAAGGCAGTATTTATATTGTATGAGCATGTAGACTAAGTAAAAATAAATCACAGGTATTGTACCTATAAATGGCATGCCCGCCAGAGTACTCTTTGATTCCGGAGCTACTCATTCCTTTATATCTGTGGCATTTGGAAAGAAGATAAATCTACCCATCAAAACATTAGACTACAAATTACTTGTACGATCACCGATGGGATTAGAAGTGGAATTAGAGAAAGGTTATGGACCATGTCCAGTTCTCCTTGGAGAGAAGACCTTCGATGCAACCTTGATAGAACTTGAGATGGCACACTTTGATGTCATCTTGGGAATGGACTGGTTAGCTCGGCATTCTGCAAATCTGTTATGCGCCGAAAAGAAGCTAACGTTCAAAGACAAAGAAGGAGCAGAATTCAGTTTCTCGGGAACCAAACTTTCCCGGAGACGCAAGCTCATACTTTCAGCACTAAAGGCTAAGAAGTGCCTTGAGAAGGGGGCAGTCGGGTATCTAGTGTCAGTGGTCGACCTAACCAAGGAAGCACCACGAATGGAAGACATTGACGTCGTGCGAGACTACCCTGACGTATTTCCGGAGTAACTACCCAGATTACCACCCGACCAAGCCATAGAGTTTGTGATAGACCTTATACTTGGAGCCGCACCAGTATCAAAAACACCTTACAGAATGGCTCCTACGGAACTGAAGGAACTGAAGGTGCAACTACAAGAACTACTGGACAAGGGTTATATTCGACCCAGTATATCTCCATGGGGGGCACCGGTGTTGTTCGTAAAGAAGAAGGATGGTAGCATTCGATTATGCATCGACTATCGGGAGTTGAATAAACTGACAATCATGAATCGATACCCATGACCTCGGATCGATGACTTGTTCGACCAGTTACAAGGAGCAAAAGTATTTTCTAAGATCGACCTTTGATCAGGCTATCATCAGCTGAAGATTAAAGAAGGTGATATTCCGAAGACAGCATTCAGGACCAGATATGGACATTATGAATTTTTGGTAATGTCTTTCGGATTAACTAATGCACCGGCAACGTTCATGGAACTTATGAACCGAGTTTTCTACGATATGTTGGATACTTCAGTTATAGTATTTATTGATGATATATTGGTATACTCCAATGATGAGGAAACCCATATCAAGAACCTAAATGCAGCCCTACAACGTTTAAAGAAAGAGAAGTTATATGCCAAATTTTCAAAGTGCGAGTTTTGGCTAAGTGAAGTCGCCTTCCTAGCCCATGTAGTATCCGCTGAAGGAATCAAAGTGGACCCCAGCAAGATCGAGGCTATTGTGAAGTGGGAAGCGCCAAAGAGCGTTTCAGAAATTAAAAGTTTTCTAGGTCTAGCTGGTTATTATCGGAGATTCGTAGAAGACTATTCTCGGATTGCCGTCCCTCTCACCAGTTTGACTAAGAAAGGTGAAAGGTTTGTGTGGACTGATAAATGTGAGAAGAGTTTCCAAACGCTGAAGACCAGATTGATATCCACTCCGATCTTGACTATTCCCGTTCCAGGACAGACCTTTACTTTATACACTGATGCGTCGGGACTGGGATTGGGATATGTGCTTATGCAAGGAGAGCAAGTGATTGCTTATGCTTCAAGACAGTTAAAGGTACATGAGAAAAATTATCCCACTCATGACCTGGAGCTAGCGGCAGTAGTACATGCGGTCAAGATATGGAGATATTACCTATACGGGGAGAAATTCCAGATTAAATCGGACCATAAAAGTCTTACTTATTTATTTAATCAGAAGGAGTTGAATATGAGACAAAGAAGATGGCTGGAACTATTGAAAGACTATGATTGTGATATCCAGAATCATCCGGGAAAAGCGAACGTAGTAGCGGATGCGTTAAGCAGAAAAGCAATGATAAAGTCGCAAGGAGAGATTAGTACAACTGCAGCAATGTGTATTATCGGAATGGTATTCAATCACGGAAACGAGCAGTATGTAATAGATACAACGGATGGATCAGCCAACCAAGGGTTTATTCATGGGTTTTCGAATATGTTCGCGGCATTGAAGATTATACCGGATATAGTGGATGAAGTGAAGACAACTATCAAAGTAGATCCTTATCTGAGAAAAGTACAAGAAGATATTGAGAAAGGTAGGACCAACCCTGAGTTTACCTTGGATGACGAGAAGGTACCGAAATACAAAGGAAGAATATGTGTACCTGAAACAGAAAGTGTAGACATTAGACACCGACTGATGAAGGAATCCCACACCACCATCTATTCGATACATCCTGGAAGTACAAAAATGTATCATGACCTAAAGAAACTATATTGGTGGAGGAGAATGAAAGCAGATGTAGCTAAGTTCGTGTCCCAATGCCTAAATTGTCAGAAGGTAAAGGTTGAATGACAAAGACCCGCAGGATCCATTCAGACCATTATCCGGAACCAGCATGGAAATGGGACTGCATCACTTTGGACTTCGTCACAGGGCTACCATTGACTCCTCGAGTAGTTGACGCAGTTTGGGTGATTGTGGACCGTCTGACTAAAACAACTCGTTTCATACCTATACGACCTCAGTATACACTGGAAATGTTAGCGAAGATGTATGTGGATAATATTTTTTGGTTACACGGTGTACCAGAAAGCATTGTGTCTGATAGATATCCACGATTTACTTCCAAGTTTTGGGAGGGATTGCAAAAGGCTATGGGTCCAACGCTGAAGTTCATTATCGCATTCCACCCACAGACAGACGAACAGTCAGAGCGTACAATTCAGATTCTAGAAGATATGCTACAAGCATGTGTAATTGATTTCAAAGGATCATGGGATGAAAAGTTATCATTGAACGAGTTCGCGTATAACAACAACTATCAGGCTACTTTACAGATGTCACCTTATGAAGCATTGTATGGCAGGAAGTGTCGAACTCCTTTGTTTTGGAATGAAGTTGGAGAACGTAGTATTGTTGGACCAGAATTTGTTGAAGAGACTTGTCGAGTGGTTGACATTATCAAGGAAAGAGTGAGAACGGCTCAGAACCGTCAGAAGCAATATGCAGATACTCGACGCAGAGATCTGGAGTTCGCTGTAGGTGATAAAGTTTCTTTGAAGGTATCGCCTATGCGAGGATTGAAAAGGTTCGAACAGAAAGGGAAACTAAGTCCAAGATATGTCGGGCCATATGAAATTCTAGAGCTAAGCGTGGAAAAGTGGCTTATCAGTTAGCACTACCACCATCTATGTCAAGTGTGCATGACGTATTTCACATTTCCCTATTGAAGAAGTATGTCAAAGACCCAACGCATGTTTTGACAGTGGATTTGCCGGAATTGATTGATGATTTGACATTTGAGGTAATACCAACAGAAATCACTAGTTGAAAGGTTCAACGTCTACGCAACAGAGATATCTACTATGTTAAGGTCACATGGAAAAGTAGAGACATGGAAGAAGTTACATGGGAAGAAGGGAATGCTATGCGAAAGCAATACCCTCACTTATTTGATTCAGAAGGTACATACAATTTCGAGGACAAAATTTTAATAAGTTGGGGTGAGTTGTTAGACCCGTGTCAATCTAACCCGGTCTTACCACCTTGAACCAGGTTTACCCGTCATGGTCGAGTCAAATGCACTAAGGGCGTGAAGGAGATCGAGATCCCAGGTATCAAATCGACCCAAAAACACTTAATTTGAAGGGAGGGTCGCATACCCAGCTAAGCAGGGTCGGACCTCCCAAAGCAGAAAGTCAGACCCTCAGTTTTGAAGGGAGGGTCGGACAGCTTAGAACCCTAGGGTCGACGGGATCATCGACCCTCCCATCGACCCTCGGTTACCGTAGGAAATAGAATTAGGAAATTTCCTAATTTTCGATGGGGATTCTTTCCTAATCTCAAAGGGACTTATTTTAGAATGTTCCTACTCTATTTAAAGGACGTCCCCAAGCCACTTTCACTCCTTTCACAACCCTAATTGAGTTGAGAGAAAGAGAAGAGAAGGAAAAGAAGAAGAAGAGAAACAAGAAAGAAAATTAAGCCAAAAGAGAAGAGTTTCAGAAAAAGATTATTCTTCTCAGGTATGGATACTAATTCCATGAGTTTCTACAGACCTTAGGTTAGTTATTGTTGAGAGTGTGATCTCAGAGAAACCCAAACCATCAATCTATGGTTAGGTTTTCATGGAAAACCATAGCAGAATGCATGAAAGCTATCTAGGTGGGTTATACATGGTTTCAGACCATGGAATGAATGTAGAATGGAATGTAGGAGTAAGCCATAGGATCCCAAGCATGAAGAATGGATTAAAATGAGGGAATTGGGCCAAAGTGCACCGAGGGTCGCACCAAGGGTCGATGACCATCCGACCCTAGGTGATTCTGACCATCGACCCTCAGTGTTCGGGAAGTTCAGAGTTTGGGGAGGGTCGCACCGAGGGTCGATCAGGACTTCGACCCTACCTCCGACCCTCAGTTAACAAAATGGTTTTTAAATTCTAAATAAATTCTAATTAAATTTTATCGGCTTTGTTAGGTCTTCTAGCAATATAATAACATTGTAAAGGTGATTCTAAAGCTTGGAAGAGTAGTTATTAGCAAGCTAAGGTGAGGAACCGGAACTCCAAACTAATTGGTTAATAACAAAACTATTTTCTATTTTCTTGAGTCCTATGCCATGCTTGATTCTATGCGAAAGTGTTTGTAATGTGCATACAACATGTCATCCAATATTTCTATTATTTGTTCATGCATATTTATTTTATAGTTTATAACATCATGATGATGATGATGATAAGAATAGGCATGTGATTGTATGTGTGTGGTTAGTGTACTTGATGCGAGCGAGTATCAGGGGAGGTGTGATGAGAACGTCAATAAACGTTAACCTTTGGCGGGTCTCAACACTTTAGCTCTATCTCTAACTCAAGTCTTGTGCATTAGCATTGTCGTATCGCCATTATTTTAGCAGAACTATTATGTCGTAGAGTATCAGGGGAGGTGGTCTCGGTCCTTGTAGTCTCTGACTCTACCGGGGGGCCTTAGCTCTATCTCTATGGATATTCTGAGGGATGCTGGGGTGAGGCCTTGGATACACTTTTGGCATTAGGATTGGTTAGTTGCGAGCCCAGTTTGCAGCCCTCGCCAACAGGGGCTTACGTGTTGGTATGGCAATATATAGCAATAAACGTTAACCTTTGTTATATAATGTTCATGGTTGGGTGCATGTGAGTCGATGGTAAACGTGATCTTCGGGTGACGTCACACACTTGTGTATAGAGGCGGGGTCAATAAACGCGACCTTTGACTACCTAAACCTTTCTATTGCATACTAAAAACTTTAAACCGGACCAAAGATATAAATTGATTGCATGCATATGTACTGTTGCATTGTTTTGTCTACTCACTGAGCCATGATGTGTGCTCACCCCTCGACGTTGAATATTTTTAGTTGATGATGCAGGTTATACCATTGAAGATTATGTGAATGCGTCTGCGTACGGGAACGTGACAGCAATGGAAGCTGGAGCTAAAGTGGATACACACGACTCCTTTTACGAGTGCAACTCGTGTGTATTCGATTAGATATTTTTCTTAGGTTTCTTTATTTGAATTTAATAAAGACATGTATTTAATAATTATTTATGTCTCAGTTGATACAGAATAATTTACTATTTAATATTTATATCACTGTAGATCCTCAGTTCATTTTATTATGAAATTTCCGCTATTGTGTATTTACTCTGATTGTGATTATGGATGTGTGAAAGTTTAGATAAAACGGGGATAGCCTACTCGAGATCCTGGTTGAACCGTTGGTTTGCTAGCGGTTCATCACACCATTCTGTACAGTGCAGAATTGGGGTGTGACACATACCTTTTGAGTCGAATAGATGAGGGTATTGCTTTCGCATAGCATTATCTTCTTCCCATGTGATTTCTTCCATATCTCTGCTTCTCCAGGTTACCTTAACCTTAAACATAATATATACACGGTTGCGTAGTCGTTGAACCTTTTGGCTGGTGATTTCAATTGGTGTTACTTCAAATGTCAAATCATCAGTCAAATCAGGTAGATCTACTGTCAGACGTGCGTTGGATCCTTGACATACTTCTTCAATAAGGAAATATGAAATACGTCATGCACAATTGACATAGATTGTGGTAGTGCTAACTGGTAAGCCACTTTTCCACGCTTAGCTAGAATCTCATATGGACCGACATATCTTGGACTTAATTTCCCTTTTTGTCCGAACCGTTTCAATCCTCGCATAGGCGATACTTTTAAGAATACTTTATCACCCACGACGAATTCAAGGTCTCGGCGTCGGGTATCTGCATATTGCTTCTGACGATTCTGAGCTGTCCTCACTTTTTCCTTGATAATGTCGACCACTCGACAAGTATCTTCAACAAATTCTGGTCCAACAATACTACGTTCCCCAACTTCATTCCAAAACAAAGGAGTTCGACATTTCCTGCCATACAGTGCTTCATAGGGTGACATTTGTATAGTAGCCTGATAGCTATTGTTATAAGCGAACTCAATCAATGGTAACTTTTTATCCCATGATCCTTTAAAATCAATTACACATGCTCGAAGCATATCTTCTAGAATCTAAATTGCACGCTCTGACTATCCATCTGTTTGTGGATGAAATGCAGTACTAAACTTCAATGTTGTGCCCATAGCCTTTTGCAATCCTTCCCAAAACATTGAAGTAAATCGTGGATCTCTGTCGGACACAATGCTTTCAGGTACACTGTGTAATCGCACAATGTTGTCCACATACAACTTAGCTAACCTCTCCAGTGTATACTGAGGTCTTATAGGTATAAAGCGATCTGTTTTAGTCAGGCGGTCTACAATCACCCAAACTGCGTCAACTACTCGAGGAGTCAATGGTAATCCTGTGACGAAGTCCATAGTGATGCAGTCCCATTTCCATGCTGGTTCCGATAACGACTGTAACAGTCTGGCCGGTTTTTGTCGTTCAGCCTTTACTTTCTGACAATTTAGGCATTGAGACACAAACTTAGCTACGTCTGCTTTCATTCATCTCCACCAATATAATTTCTTCAGATCATGATACATTTTTGTACTTCCAGGATGTATCGAATAGATGGTGGTATGGGCTTCTTTCATCAATCGATAACTAATGTCCAAGCTTTCTGTTTCAGGTACACATACTCTTCCTTTCTACTTCAGTAACTTTTCTTCGTCCAAGGTGAACTCAGGGATAGTCCTACCTTTTTCGATGTCCTCTTGTACCGTTCTTAGGTAAGGATCTGATTTGATAGTTGTCTTTACTTCATCAATTATATCCGGTGTAATCTTCAATGCGGCGAACATATTTGATAACCGATGAATAAATACTTGGTTGGCTGATCCATCCGGTGCATCTATCACAAACTGCTCATTATCCTGAGTGAATACCTTTCTGGTAGTACACATTGCGGCAGTTGTGCTAACCTCTCCCTGCGATTTTATCATTGCCTTTCTACTCAACGCATCGGCTACTACATTAGCTTTCCCTGGATGATACTGGATATCACAGTCATAGTCTTTCAATAATTCCAGCCATCTTCTTTGTCTCATATTCAGCTCCTTCTGATTAAACAGATAAGTAAGATTTTTATGGTCTGATTTAATCTGAAACTTCTCCCCGTACAGATAATGTCTCCATATTTTGACAGCATGTACTACTGTCGCTAGATCCAAATCATGAGTGGGATAGTTCTTCTCATGTGTCTTCAATTGTCTTGAGGCATAAGCAATTACTTGTTCTCCTTGCATAAGTACACATCCTAATCCTAGTCCTGAAGCATCGGTGTACAAGATAAATGGTTGTCTTGGAATCGAGATGGTCAAGATCGGAGCGGATATCAATCTAGCCTTCAATGCTTGGAAACTCTTCTCGCATTTATCAGTCCAAGCAAACTTCTTGCCCTTTTTAGTCAAGCTGATGAGAGGTATGGAAATTCGGGAATAGTCTTCCACAAATCGTCGATAATACCCAGCTAGACCTAAGAAACTTTTAATTTCTGCAACGCTCTTCGGTGCTTCCCACTTTACAATAGCCTCGATCTTGTTGGGATCTACTTTAATTCCTTCGGCGGATACTACATGGCCTAGAAAAGCGACTTCCTTTAGCCAAAAGTCGCACTTTGAAAATTTGACGTAGAGCTTCTCCTTACGTAGTCGCTGCAGAGCGGCATTTAGATTCTTAATATGAGTTTCCTCGTCTTTGGAGTAGACCAATATATCATCAATGAATACAATAACCGACGTATCCAACATATAGTGGAATACCCGATTCATAAGTTCCATAAAGGTTGCTGGTGCGTTTGTCAATCCAAAAGACATGACCAAAAATTCATAATGTCCATATTTGGAACTGAATGCTGTCTTGGGAATATCACCGTCCTTAATCTTTAGCTGATGGGTTGCCTGACCGAAGATCGATCTTGGAGAACACTTTGGCACCTTGCAACTGATCGAACAGGTCATCGATCTGAGGCAATGGATACCGATTCTTGATTGTCAGTTTATTCAGTTCTCGGTAGTCTATACACAAGCGAACGCTACCATCCTTCTTCTTCATGAATAATACTGGCACTCCCCATGGTGATATACTAGGGTGAATGTAACCCTTGTCCAGCTGTTCTTGTAGTTGTACTTTCAATTCCTTCAGTTCAGTAGGAGCCATTCTATAAGGTGCTTTCGATACTGGTGCGGCTCCAGGTATAAGATCTATAACGAACTCTGTAGCTCGGTCGGGTGGTAATCCTGGTAGTTCTTCAGGAAATACATCTGGAAAGTCACGCACGACATCAATATCTTCCATTCGTGGTGCTTCCTTGGTAAGGTCGACCACAGGTACTAAATACCCGACTGCTCCTTTCTCAATGTACTTCTTAGCCTTTTGTGCAGAGAGTATGAGATTTCGTTTACAGAGAAGTTTGGTTCTCGAAAAATTGAACTCTGCTCCTTCTTTGTCTTTAAATGTCAACTTCTTTTCGGCACACAATAGGTTTGCAGAATGCCGAACTAACCAGTCCATTCCCAAGATGACGTCAAAGTCTGCCATCTCAAGTTGGATCAAGGTTACATCCAAGGTCTTTTCATCAATAAGAACTGGACATGGTTCATAACCTTTTTCTAACTCCACTTCTAATCCCATAGGTGATCGTACAAGTAGTTTGTAGTCTAATGTTTTGATGGGTAAATTCAACTTCTTTCCAAATGGCACATATATAAAAGAATGAGTAGCTCCTGAGTCAAAGAGTACTCTGGCAGGAATGCCATTAATTGGTACGATACCTGTGATTTGTTTTGGTTTAGTCTACATGCTCATACAATGTAATACAACTAACTAAAATTTTAAGTCATACCTGTGACCACATCAGGCGATGCGACAGCATCCTCAGATGTAACTGCGTAAACTCGTCCTTGATATAGCTGCTTCTTGGGCTTAGGACATTCCCTTGCCATATGTCCCACTTGGTTGCAGTTAAAACATTTTATCCCTTCAGTAATTGGCTTTTGTTGCTGTTGAGCTACGGGAGTAGTCTTGGTTGCAGCGGTAAAGCCTTGAGCATGGAAGGGTTTGAATGTCTTATTATTCCCTCCATTATAAGAATTTCCAACTGGCCTTTTTATACCTCTGTTTTGCATGAAATAACTCTCCTTCTGGCTCGATTCTATAACTCGAGCAATTTGTGCCGCTTCATTATAGATTTTCTTTTCATGTCCCAGAACGTGCTCGCAGATGCTTCCCCTAAGTCCCATGACGAACCTTCGGGTCTTGGTGTTTTCCTCTTGCATACTGGTGGGTGCAAAGAAGAACAGCTCCTCGTAACGCTGTTGATACGCATCCACGGTCATCTGCCCCTGATATAAACTCAGGAACTCTCTTTCCATAGAATCTCTGAAACTTCTCGGAAAGTACTTCTCAAGAACGCCTCCTTATAAATATCCCAAGTCAGTTTGGCGTGCTTTGTTGATAAATATGTCCTGGTAGACCTCCACCAATGGTGTGCATCTCCTTTCAGCATAAAGGTGGCACACAACACTTTTTCTTCTTCATTTAATGTCATCATTATAAAATTTCTTTCCATTTCGTCAACCCAATGTGCCGGCCATAAATGATCTGCTGGCTTGCCATTAAATTCTTTGGGCTTCAGTTTCAGAAAATGCTCCACCAGTCTGGAGTGATTTAGTTGTTGTGGGACATACGCCCCATATATAGGTGGTTGGTATTGATATCCACCTTGAGCTATCTCAGGATTTTGTACTTGAGCTTGCATGATGGGAGTCTGAGGTGCATGGGGTACTGTGTTACTTCCCCCTGGAGCTGTGCTTGCCTGTCCTGCTGGCATTGGAGGTGTCTGTGCAGCTGGAAGAGTTATGCCTATGGCAGCTTGTATAGTAGCTTGTGCCTGTTGCATTTACTGCAGCTATTGGGCCAAGTTCATTACGACTGTGGCCAAGTCTATAGGTGGAGCTGGCAGATTTGTAGGATTTGTTTGCCCATTCATGACGGACGGTGCCGTGTTCGGGTTCCCCTGTGTTTTGGGTGTGTTTGGCTATTCTCCCCCACAGGTGGTGGTGGTGGAATAGAGTTACGGCTCTGTCTGGTTACTCTGCGTCCCACCATTAATTAATCTGATAGTGGGATTGCCTGAAAATCATTGAACACGAGAGACAATCATTAAATACTTCATTCTCATATTTTAAAACCACTAACAAATGTAAATTTCAAATTTTTTCAGATCATTCTGTCGAAAATGCTGTATTTTAACTATAGGGTCGATGGTGGGGGTCGATGGGTGTCCGACCCTCAGTATGCGACCCTGGGAAATCACCCATTCTTTTCGAGAGCCGGGGGTCGATGGGGGGGTCGGAGGATGTCCGACCCAGGGTGCGACCCCTGGTTCTCTGTCAGATTCCCGAGAGCCGAGGATCGATGCGGGGGTCGATGGGTGGGTCGATTGTTTTAGTCGAATTTTCCCACTCCCGGACTAAAAATCAGATTTTTAAGTTTCGATTCAAAGTCCATTTCCCATTCTTTCTTCTCCGCTTCGACTCGTCTCGTCCCTCTGAGTTGCTACAGTGACAACTCCGATCCGTTGGTGGTTTGCACTTCTTGTTTCGTCGTCTACACCTCTGCTACAGGTAAATCTCCTACGTTTTCATGTTTTTAGGTTTCTATACCTAGGTTTTTGCTCGTATATCTCATTTTTTTTTCAAATTAAACTTTTTCCAACCGTAAAAATTCGATTTTTATTGGGGGCTTTTGTTGTTGGTGACTCGAGGAACGAAAGCCCTCAAAAATATTTGAGTTTCATCGGTTGGTTACCGAGAAACTTGAAATTTAATCTTTTTACCCTAATTTTGTCGAGACTTTGAATTTCTTGAAATTTCTTCCAATTCAATCTCATTAGTTGAAATTTTTGACTGTATGAGTCTCACAGGATAGTTTAGGATCTATGTAAGTCCTCCTGCCCACGTGTATGGTTAAAAAGTGAGGCTTTTGACCAATTTACCTCGTTATTATGTCAAAATTTTGGGTTTTCCTCTCTACTAAGCCATTATTTGTTTTTCATTCTTATTTGCAGATACTATGGCTCGTACCAAGGTACCTAGTGTTCGCGACCGTCTTCGCTTCCGTTCCCATGAAGCCGAGACGTTGTATGCCCGTTATGCTCGTAAGAAAGTAGAGGGAGGCCGCAAAGTGGACTTGGCTAGCTTGGCCTTGTTCAATGTGGAGGGGCCTTTGGCGATATGGGATGGCTCCTTGTCATCACCTATGACACCTGTACCTGTCCTGACCTGGTACGCCAGTTTTATTGTAGTCTCCAAGTGGTGGGGGATTACAACGATGTTGAGAGAGGTGGTGAGCTTCGGATCACTAGCTATGTCAAGGAGGTTGATATTTCTTTCGACTATCGACAGCTAGCGGACTTGCTGGGTATCTCCTATGGCAGCTCCTTCGTATTCTATGCTCCAGGAGAGCCCCAGTTCTTTTCATTACAGATGAGGGCTGAGATAGATCGTCAGCTCATCAGACCTGATCACTGGGAGATGAAAGCGAGTTATCTGCATTCAGATCCACGGGTGTACTGCAAGATCATTCAGCACAACCTGATACCGCAGAGTGGACACTACGAGAGGGTCTCCCAGTTGACCCAGTATCTGCTGTACTACATATGCACTAGGCAGCTCGTCTGCCTTCCCTATATCATCATGCGGATGATGATCAGTGCCACGTTGCCTAGTCATACTGGCAACCTTCCTTATGGACGTATGATCACTACATTGCTTACCCGCTTGGGGGTTGATTTGTTGGATGAGAAGATTCAGGAGAAATCCTTTTCATCACCTCTGGATTGGGAGGCCATCTGCAAGATGGGCATGGGGGATGCCCAGGTCAGCGATGAGGAGAGGAACGCGATGGTGCGCCCTCGCACTTGAGTGGAGATGGCTGACGCTGTGGCAGCAGCAGCAGCCGCTGGAGCAGGGGTTTATGGGGATGATGACAATCAGCTATACATGGATGTAGATGCCATACCTCCTCCATCACCTTCTCATGCTATTGGAGCTGGTCCGTCTTCTTCAGCTGGTCCTTCGCATGCAGCTGATCCTTCGTATGATTCTTCTGATGACATGATGGGGATATTGTACGAGATACGAGAGGCTCAGCGCTTGTCCGATCAGTGGGTGGGAGAGCTTCTGGCTGCTCAGCGCATGTCGGATCAGCGGGTGGGAGAGCTTAGGGATGCTCAGCGTGTGACTGACCAGTGGGTGGCTGATCTCACAGCTAGTCTCCAGACGACCCAGACGCAGATAGCTTGGTTGACTAGAGTCTACGCTGAGGACTACGATAGAGACCGTGAGACATCGCCTCCCCTATCACCTCCAGCTTCTTGATGTATTTCTTTTATCTTTCTTTTGTACTTCAGAGTAACTGTCCGGGTGTGGACTGTACTCTGCTTTAATCATATATATAATTGTTTGTTCTTCCTTTGGTTGTATATAAAATTTATTTCTCATTTAATAGATGCATTATTCTCTTTCAGTTTTGTCTCAAACAACACAGATTCTTATGATGTGTTATTATTACATCTTTTAAATTTTTACCCTATCTCAGTTCACGACCTTTTGTGGAAGTATACGGGTTTCACAGACAGGGCCTGAGATGCTTTGATACCAAGTTGTCACACCCCAATTCCGTACTATTCAGAATGGTGTGATGAACCGCTAATAAACCAACGCTTCAACCAGGATCTCTAATAGGCTGTGTCCATTAAAAATAAAACCATACACATCCACAACCATAATCATAATAAATACACAATAGCGAAAGTCTTAATAATAAATGAACTGAGAAATCTAACTGTGATAACCATAATAAAATATCAAGTTATTGTTGTATCGACTGAAACATAAATAAATAAAGTATCAATTACATTCCCTTAATAATTCAAACAAAAATCTAATCAAATACGCATGAGTTGCACTCGCATGAGAGATCATGCGTATCCTCTAAGTCTTCAGCTTCCATTGCAGCAACACGCGCATACACCGGAGCACTCAGATAATCTTCGACCGTAGTACCTGCATCATCAACTAAAAATATTCGACGTCGAGAGGGTGAGCACACATCATAGCTCAGTGAGCAAACAAAACAATGCAACAAACATATGCATGCATTCAATTCATATCTTTGGTCTGGTAAATAAGTTTGCAATGTGCTATAGAAAGGATAGGTGGCCGCCGCACCTCTATACACGAGTGTGTGAAGCCACCCAAAGGTAACGTTTATTGTCGTCCCACATGCACCCTACCATGGAATAGAGATAGAGCTAAAGTGCTGAGGCCCAGCCTATGACACTTCCCCTGATACTCTACCCATACCAACACGTAAGCCCCTGCTGGCGAGGGCTTGCAAACTGGGCTCGCAACTAACCAATCCTAATGCCAATCAGTGTATCCAAGGCCTCACCCCAGCATCCCTCAATACGTCCATATAGATAGGGCTAAGGCCCCCCGGCAGAGTCAGAGACTACACGGTCTGAGACCACCTCCCCTCATACACTACAACGTAATAGTTCTGCTAAGGTAATGGCGATACGATGATGTCAGTGGACAAGACTTGAGTTAGAGATAGAGCTACAGTGCTGAGGCCCGGCCTATGACACCCCTCCTGATACTCGCTTGCATCAAGCACACCAACCACACAAATACATTCACGTGCCTATTCCTATCATCATCATGTTATAAACAATAATTTAAATATGCATGAACAATAATAATAGAAATATTGGATGACATGTTGAATGCACATAACAAGCATACACGCATAGAATCAATCATGGCATTGGACGCAAGAATAAAACAGTATATTATTAACCAATTAGTTTAGGTCTTGTTCCCTCACCTTTGCTTGATCGTAGATCCTCTCTCAAGCTTTAAAAATCAAGTAAATATCACTATTATATCACTAGAAGACTTAATCAAGTCGATAGAACTTAATTAGAATTAATTCTGATTTTAAAAAGCATGCTGTTAACTGGGGGTTGATGCCAAGGTCGGAGGTTCCATCGGCTTTGGGTGCTACCACCCAGATTCTGGACTTCCCGAACACTGGGGGTCGATTGTTAGGGTCTGGTAGGGTCGATTGGCCATCGACCCCCCGTGCGACCCCCCGTGGGTTTAGTCGAATTTTCATCCTACAGTCCATTCTTTCGTGTTTGGGTCCTATGGCTTGCTTCTACAATCCATTCCATACATGTTCTATGGTTTAGAACTATAGTTTATTCACCTACATGGTTTTAATGATCTCCCCCATGGTTTTCCATTGAAACCTAACCATGGGTGGATGATTTGGGTTTCTCCTAGATCATACTTTCTTCACTATCTATTCTAAGGTCTTTAGAATTACATGGAGATAGTATCCATACCTGAGAAGAATTAGGCTTGTTTCTCTGAAGCCTTCTCTTTGATCTTCTTCTCTACTTTCCTTCTCTTCTCTTTCTCTCCTCCTTCTCTTCTCTTTCTCTCAATCCAATTAGGGTTTTAAAAGGAGTGAAAGAGGCTTAGGGACGTCCTATTTGTAGAGTAGAAACTCCTAAAATAAGTCCCATTGAGATTAAGAAAGAATCCCATTGAAATTTGGAAAGTTCCTAATTCACGGTTTCTGTCGACAGACTGGGGGTCGATTAGGGGATCGGAGATCCCGTCGACTCCTGGTTCTAAAATGTCCAACCCCCAGTTAAAAACTCAGGGTCTAACTTTTATACTGGGGGGTCCGACCCTACTTTGCTGGGTATGCGACCCTCCCCCTTATTTTAGTGTTTTTGGGTCAGTTTAATACCAGGGATCGTGATCTCCCTCACGCACTTGATCTATTTGGCTCGACCATGATGGGTAGACCTGGTTCAAGGTGGTAAGACCGGGTTAGTTTGATACGGGTCTTACAACGTGAGTCACCAACAATTTAATGAATTGAGATAGCAGATCAATCAGTTGGCTCAGACATTGAGAGGAGTTCAAGTAGCCAACTCGAGGGCTGGAGGAGCAGGGGGTAATCCTCCCCCTGCTCCAGTGCCAGCTGCATCACCCGCAGCCAACTCGGCTGCCTCCCATCCTACGTCGACAGGGTCTATGTCACACCCCAATTCCGCACACTTCAGAATGGTGTGATGAACCGCCAAATAACCAACGGTTCAACCAGGATCTCTTATAGGCTATCCCCGCGTTATCCAAACTTAACACGCATCCACAATCATAATCAGAGTAATACACAATAGCGGAAAATTTATAAATAATATGAACTCAGAACTAAAATGATACCCATAATATCAAATTATTCTGTGTTTAACTAAGACATAAATATTCAAATACCAAATACATGTCTTATAAATCCAGTAAAGAAACCTACAAAAATATCTAATCGAATACACACGAGTTGCACTCGCAAGAGGAGTCGTGTGTATCGTCTTCGACTCCAACTTCCATAGCTGCTACTGTTCCATACGCTGACAGGTTCATATAATCTTCAACAGTATATCCTGCATCATCAACTAAAAATATTCGACGTCAAGGGGTGAGCACACAACACGGCTCAGTGAGTAGCCAAAACAATGCAACATTACATATGCATGCAAAAATCAATTTATATCTTTGGTCTTGGTTTATAGTTTGCAATGTGCAATAGAAAGGTTGGGTGATCAAAGGTTAACGGTTATTGATACCGCCTCTATACACAGGGTGTGGAAGCCCGCCCGAAGGTTAACGGTTATCGTCGTCCCCATCCACCCTACCATAACATTATACAACAAAGGTTAACGGTTATTGCTATATAATGCTATACCAGCATGTAAGCCCCTGTTAGCGAGGGCTTGCAAACTGGCTCGTTGCTAACCAATCCTAATGCCAAACAGTGTATCCAAGGCCTCACCCCAAGCATCCCTCGGAACATCCATAGAGATAGAGCTAAGGCCCCCCGGTAGAGTCGGAGACTACAAGGACCGAGACCACCTCCCCGATACTCTACGACATAATAGTTCCGCTAAGGTAATGGCGATACGACGATGCCAATGCACAAGACTTGAGTTAGAGATAGAGCTAAAGTGCTTGAGACCCGCCAAAGGTTAACGTTTATTGACGTTCTCATCACACCTCCCCTGATACTCGCTCGCATCAAGCACATCAACCACACACATACAAGCACATGCCTATTCCTATCATCATCATCATCATCATGTTATAAACAATAAAGTAGATATGCATGAACAAGTAATAGAAATATTGGATGGCATGCTGTATGCACATTACAAACATATTCGCATAGAATCAAACATGGCATAGGACTCAATAAATAGAAAACAGTTTATTATTAACCAATTTAGTTTGGGGTTAAGGTTCCTCACCTTAGCTTGCTAATAGATATTTTCCAAGCTTTCGAATCACCGTTATAACTGT